>DWGR01003211.1:0-12466 GCA_018247715.1 Heliconius burneyi | reverse complement strand
AACCAACATAAAAAGATTATTTTTTAATTCGAACGAGTACTTATTGAGATTAAATGTCAATAAGTACTCGTTCGAATCTCTTCAGCTCTCAGAACAAACAATCTCTTCAGCTTTATTGTAAGCTTAACTGTAAAATTTCAAGCAAGCTAAGAATTTTTTTATCGAGGCAGAGAAAGAGAGATTCTGACGGACTCGCAGACAACAACTCGTACAGCCGAATCTAGCGGCTGTTAAAAACGGAAACTGCCATTTGGTAACTGCAAGGTGTCTCAAATGAAATGACAGAATGGAAAACGAAATTTTAAGTTTTACATCATAAGTTCATGATGAAATTGTGACCGGAACCTTCCTATATTATATTTTCTCTTCTCGCTGTATGATTTTGCTCTCTTGTAAGTCACTGTTTGGGTAATTTTTTCGATCAAATTGTCAAATAAAAACGACATACTCGTACATTTTTGTTAAATTTACAAACAATAATTGCATGTAGTAAAATATGTTATAGCAATGTGCACATTGTGTAAAGGCAATTTTAATATAGTAGGCGTCGAGTTTACCTAACATGATATTTGAAAAAGACTTAGAATAGAATAGAGGCCGCTGTGGCGCAGCAAGATAAAGGTATGACTGTAACGCGACGATTATGGGTTTGATCCCCACTCGAGGAAGTGACATATTTATTTACGTTTATATTTCCATTTCTCCGCTCTGGTCTTCGCTTCGCAAAGCGCGGCATTGAGTTTTGTCGCTCAACACGCAATGTCTCCAGAATTCAGCAGGAAGAGGGGAACGGAGTGTTTTAACAATAGATTCCCTCTGCCTACCCTGCTATGTTCGAGATGCAGCGTGAAGCTGAGCTGACTTGGCTGACTGATTGATATATTTTACTATAGCGCTAATGTCTCTTAATTTAATAGCAGAGTACGCGACGACTTACACACATTTACTCACTCTCCCGTCTTTAAAAACTGTTTTATTGCCTACTAGCGGCCTGTCAGCGGCTTCGCCCGCTTGCCCCAGGCGTGCCTGAATATTTGAACGTATTGGACTTGGATATAAAAATAAGTTGAGTTGAGCTTGGTGAAGGCGGTATTTTTTTTCTTGACACCCCGGGTGGTACAGGTAACATTTTTGTTTAATTTGCTTCTAGCAAAAAGTCGGAGGGATCGTAAAGTTGCATTAGCGGTAGCTTCCTCTGGGATCACTGCAACATTGCTGAGCGGGGGACGGACGGCACATTCGGTTTTTAAATTACCTCTTAATCTAGCAAATGAAGAAACCCCAACGTGCAACATCAGTAACAGCAGTGCCCGTGGCGCCCTGTTGCAAGAATGTAAGCTGATTGTTTGGGACGAGTGCACTATGTCACACAAACGTGCTATTGAGGCACTTGATCGCTATTTACAAGACATTCAAAGCAATCGAATGTTTCACACAGCAATTTTGTCATGCTGTGGAGACAAAAGACGTAAAAAACTCATAGAACAAGTTTTTCCGAATCTGCAACAACATATTCTTGACGAAAATTGGTTGTGTGAGAGAACAATACTGGCATCAAAAAATGATAATAATAAATGATAATCAGTTATATCATCCGATGACACTACAAGTTATCCCATAGAGTTTCTAAAGCCTTCGTGAAGGCTACAATTTTAACTGGAGAAGCCAAGGGAAACAATGTTCTTATACATTCCAATCATACCGAACAACTTTTCATTCAATTTTAAACGCTTGCAATTCCCATTAAAAGTTGCATTTTCAATGACGATCAACAAATCTCAGAGTCAAACCTTTAAGGTAGCAGGCTTACATTTGGACACGCCATGTTTTTCACATGGGCAGCTCTATGTGACTTGCTCACGTGTTTCCAAAGCGAAAAATGTGCATGTTTATGCTGAAGGAAAAAATCGTTAAATATGGTATATAGGAGCATACTGCAGTAGCTACCAATAGGCCTAAGATTAGGGCTTTGCAATACTTAGTTACCATATTTCTTATGTTGATAATATTGTTACGTTATCATAGGATTTCCACGCGGACGAAGTCGCGGGTGGCCTCTAGTATAATAATATTTATTATAAACGTAAAAGATTTTGAGACCATCGTGATACAGCGGCAGAGCGTCTTACTGTAGAAGAAATAAAGCATTTAGAAACCAGAAATGTACAGTGTTGTATGAAATATTGCAAATATTCACCTCACGTGTTTCAAATGTCAAACGGACGAGTGATGACAAAATTCATTTCTCTTACAATTTCTACATCTGTGACTTTTGTGAGTGAACCATTTGATTTAATATTAGTTATTGGAAAATGTATCGTCTATAGCACTAGCGGTCTGCAACAGGAATTACATTTTGAAAGTGTTTTCCACACTTAGGAAAGAAATATAAAAAATAAAATTAAAACAAAATTAAATAATATTCACGCTGTATCCCGCACATGGTAGGGTAGGCAGAGGGAACCTAGTGTTAAAACACTCCGTTCCCTACCTTCTGAGGGAATTCTGGAGGCACTGGCAAAGTGGCAGAACTCAACACAGCGCTTTGCCTCATTTAAGAACGAAGAAATGGAAATATAAACGTAAATAAATATTTCACTTCGTCGAGTGGGGATCGAACCTACAACCCTCGTGTTATAGTCATACCCTTGTGCTGCTGCGTCACGACGGCCTCTACAGATATTTTTATAAACAAATAGCATAAAACCATGCAACTTTGATGGATTATTTAATTTTTGACGCAGCACGAAATTGGTTCATTTTAACGTTTAAATATATTTAAATGTTTTCTGATTCGCAATTTGTTGGAAAATTAATTACAATCGTCCATCCAATATATGAATAGGCATAAATAGGATATAATTGGATGGTTTACCATTTTAGTTTTTTTGTTATAAATTAATATATGTGTGGTCTCTTTGTTAGTTTAAATATACTTTTATATATGATGTGAAAGCTAATTTTTTGGTGTGATAAATAATGTTGACAAAATTCGAGCACGTGGTTTGCTTTGCTCACAGCAGGGTTGCTGTGTGCGGGATACAGCGGGAAGCTCATATTTTTTTTTTATTTGAAAATATCTGTAAAAGTAAACATATCAGATAAGGATTTTAATAAATTTATAATTTGTATTTGATATTTATTTTTGCGACTTTTTCTTTTATTTGCATTATATATTCTCTATTGTTTTTGATTACGTGACTAATCGAATGTTAATTGGGTTGATTTTAAAGCTTTATCTTTTCTCAAAGCTCCAATAAAAAATTGAGCATCTTTGAACTAGTTCTCAGCTTACTCATTAACTTGAACATATTTAGTATATAACAAAAGGGGATCGTAATAGAAGTCTCCTACAAACTACGTAATAGATTTGTTATGTATGTATTTAGAAAGTTGGAAAAGGAGCTATGCTAGTTACTAAACAGTAAGTATTCTTTATCTAAATAAATAAATTCATCAAATTACGAAGAAGATAAAGTGTAATCTTTTTTTACTATTTGGTATTTTTTATCTTATTTTCTTTCCTTTATAAACTGTAACATTCCGTAACGAAATTTTAAATCGAAACCGCATCCGTAAATTATTTTCACATTATTAACGAAAAACGTGTTTAATCGTTTAATGGCCATACGTGACGAGTTGACGAAATTAAATCAGGGCTGAGCAGTAGATGGATTTTATTTAGTAAATGTCGGTACATTGTTGATAATAATGGATGTTTTGCGTTTAATTTTACGACGATTCATACAACATTGCTGCTCTTCTCAGTTGCTGGAGCTATTTAGTCTGTCAGGGAAATCAGCCAGTTAGTGGCCGCTTTGGCAGCCACAACGTGAAAAATTAAATATGACCCACGCCTGTAGTCCGTGTTTACTATTTTAAGTCATACTTTTTGTAGAAGACAAAAATGTTGTTGTATAAAAATGTGTAACGTAGCGGGATTTCAAATCCCGCTACGTTACACCGCGTCTCTTGTTAATTTTCATATTAACAGATTAATTAAATTTATTTATAAGAGCATTCAGTATCCTGCAAAGTTATTGGAAAAAGTTTAAATATATACCTTACAAGTAAGAGAGATTATTTAGGCGGCCAGTCGTGGTGTAGAGCCACAAGCGTGTGACTGTAAACGCGACAGGTCCTCTGGGAAAATATTTGAATAAAAAAAATTGGAGAGGTCAACAAAGTCAATCGTTACGTGCCCCAATGGAGTATATAATTTTGTTTGCATGACTTATAATTATTTATAGTTAACTATCATTAATAACAAAAACCATAACAATATGCTATAGGGATATTATTCCCAATGATTAGTTACCCAAATATTTCACATTTTTTTGAATATATACTTTCTATATTCTGCAAAATAAATTATATATAGGTAGTACTCCCTTCTAAGTATCGAACAGCCAGTTCGCTTCTATTTTTAACTCTTATTAGTTTTACGCAATGTTTTTTTAATTTCAAATACGATGCAGCTTCTTCGCCATGGCCATATGCAAATAACTAAGAAACAATTTTCTTTAATTTGAACTAGTAGATTCTGAGATTAACGCACTGAAACCAACGAACTCTTCAAATTTATAATATTAAGTTAAGATATTATATTGCATATATTTCTTATTTATGACGAAATCATTGAACAAATAAATGTCAAGTTGTAATCGAAAGATTAACTCGTAGTATTACATTACGCTTGTGCTCGGATTGTTGAATTATTAATTTATTTAAGGGATATTAGAGTTGTTAAAGCGGATGTAGGGTAATGGCTGCTTCGTTCGATACTGGAATTTGTTAAGGGAGTATTCACATAATGTAAGGTAAAAATGTGCATTTTTGTTTCATTTTACTGTAACAGAGTTTCGATTTTGGAAAAATTTTCATAGATTCATGCTTCCTGCAAAGTAGGGCGAATAGAGTGATTGGAATATTAAGTTGAATGGCGGAACCCAACACTGCTTTTTGTCATCCAGGGTGATAAAAATTACTTAATTATATAATTTAATTATCATTTCCCCGAAATATTTATTGTATAAAATTATGAGTAATATTAAAAAATTGTACAGAATAGAACCTATGTACAATACTTAGAAGTTGTATTTTCAATTTAAAGAAACGGTTGCTTGAATTTATAATTTTTAGGGTATCTTAAAATAAAAAAACGAAACCTTTACTATTATTTACTTTATTGTCCATCTGCAAAGATCATTAATCTAAAGATCACATAAAAATATTAGTCTGCAGTTAATACCAATAAAGATACTACCCATGGACCTACAATTACGAAACCTGGCACAAAGTGAGAACTTACGATACAAATAAAGGAACCGAATTTATAGGTATTTGATAGAAAAAAATCGTTGCAAGGTTACATTTGTAGTTATTTTAATTTAAAATGAAATTTGGTAAGAAGTAAGAACTTACATTACAAATTAAGGAATAAACCGAAATACGGAAGTTTATATTCAAAAAATCTTCGCTACGCGTTTTATGAGAGAGAAATTTTGTGAGATCAAGGCTGTTGACAGACTGGAAGGCAGACATACCGACAGAGAGACAGGCAGACGGACAACAAACTGAGGGTTTCTTGTTTCCTTAAAAACTAATGAGCCCTAAAAATATTAAAATTCCAAATAAATTATACGTTGTACTTTGAATAATATAATAATACTGAGCTTAACTTATATAAAATTTACGTAAATATAAAAAAAAAAATATTACTAATCCCTTGTTTACAATATAAAAGGGTCTTAAATTACTTTGTTTACTTCTTTCGTTAAATCGGCATCAGTAAAGGTCTCAAGCTAAATTTATTTAAATGATGTTTTCCTTCAAGATTAAGTAAGTGAATTGTCTGTTTATGTACAAAGTTTTCAATATTAATACTAAGATTATCAGCATTAACAAGAATAAAATATATTTATTCTTCTAAATAAATATATTTTTGTTGTAATACACTTAAACACACATGATGTATTTTTGTTACCGCTGTAACAATAAATTAAAAAAAGAAACAGATAAAATAAATATTAAAAAAACCGTGTTCTTTTTTGGCGTTGTAGCCGTTTATGTTTACTTTTCACGCCCGAGTCCAACTCGCACTTGGCTAGTTTTATTTCTTTTTACTAACACTAAAACTTAAAGAAAAAAAATCTACGGCGTTCGAAGCATTCAGTGAAAACCGGGAAACTTAACACTAGGTTCCATATGCGGGATACAGTTTGAAGCTGAAATAAAAATAACATTAAAAATTTCAAGATATTGCTAAAATTCAAAGCTGGACCTTGTCGATAGACCATAGTAATAAGAATATAAAACATAAATTTTCTCATTAATATTTCTCTTCTTGGTGGTATAGCTTATAACTGTATGGATATAAAAAAAGTTAACCAAAAAAATTATTTTTATACATACATATGTTATATACATATATACCAATGGTCAAAGTGCTATTTTACTTCGGAATAAAATTTAAATAGGTGCGTTAAAAATAAATTCAAGTAGTTCAAGGTCAGTCGTAACGCAGGCGCTTAAGCATGCAACTGTGAACGCGGAATGCAATTGTTGAATGGATTCGATTCCCACTCGAGGAAATAAAATACCTATTTAATGTTTTCATTTCCTTATTCTGCTACACAGCATAAATACATTGTAACAAATTTATAAGAATTTCGAAAAACGAGAACGATGTCTCGTTGACTCAGTACTCAAAACGATTGAACATACTGATAAAAACATAACATATCAGGGTATATATGTTAACATATAACAGGGTAGGCAGAGAGTACCTAGTGTTGAGACACTGTTCCCCACTTTCCACCCATTTGCGAGGAAATATAATCATTCCTTCGAGCGGGTATCGAACCCACTTCCGCTACACCACGAAATTTAATGTGATATTTTATAATAATTCACATCACATACAAATAAAAAAACAAAACAAAACATGGGATTTTATTTTAAATACCAATATAAACCACGTCGTCGCGGAATTTCGCAAGCACGCACGCTAAGTTGTCACTAGGAATGGCAGCCGCAATTCTTCGGGCGAAATACAAAACAGATCTTTTATTTGACAGGCTTTTAATGTTATCTTACATATTCTTACGTTCATTTGGTGCAATAATTACGTAATTGTAGATTTAATAGAAGATAAATATGTAAATATATGGGGACACTCAACACGCTATGCCTTCAGAATTCGGCAAAATGTGGGGAACGGAGTGTCTTAACACTAGGGTCCCACTTCTCACATACAGCGTGAAGCTGATTTTTTTTTATTTGCTTATGCTATGGCAATATTATTCTTTGATAGGCAGCCATGTTTGTAAGTATAGTCTATATAAGGGCTGGAGCAGTGAAAGCGAGTGTTATTGCATTGTAAAGGGGCCCTTGGTGTAGGCTACACCTGTTGTCACAGTTTTTAATAAAATGTTATATTTTCTTCAGATCATTTATAAAGGCACAAGGACATAATACTACATTAAAAAACAACATAAAATAATATTTCTGCTCGATCTAGTAGTTTTAGAGATTAGGGCGTTCAACGAAACAAGCACTTCAGCTTTATAATTATATCATATAGATAGGAAATTTGTAAAAATATCTACCTCACACACACAATATTTTGTTCAGACAGTCCCGTAATGCTCAAAAAACATGAAAATGAAAATGATTTTAAGCTTTATATTTTTCCTGCTTGAGTTTTCATTTCGCTTGATATATTACATTCCACATGGCTTTGCTTGATATTAAGCAATGACGTAGCGAGCTTAAGCCGCGCCCGAGGCAACATATTTTTACAGCGCCCCCCAGGCGACAATATAATTTCATATGTATGTTTAAATACTTTTGCAGACTATTTGGCGCCCCTATTATGAGCGGAGCGGTGTGTATGCATGATGACCCCTCGCACCCCCTCCCCCCTCACTACGCCACTGATATTAAGTTCTCTTTAGATAATTCTTTCGTCAGATTTCCAGAACTACTCATTGAGTAATGGATTATTCGTCATTAACGATTCGACTTAACTTTACAAGGAACCATGTAAAATGTAAAAAGGTGACGATCGTTATTCCTAATATACTATTGGGCCTGTTTTATTTTTTAAGATAAAATAACCCGACTATTTCTATATATTTTTTATTATTACTTTTTTATTCACCTTTATACATATAATATTATTCAAATGTATATTATAACAAACAAAATGAGGTCAAATTAAATGAAAAATTACATCAAAAATATGTTCAGTCTAGAACATAAATAAAGATGTGTACACATTCTCAGGATGTATCATGATCATAAAGCCTGCTTAAGCAATTTTGTAGCAAAGGTGGGAATAAATGTATTGAAAACTTCCAGGCGGCTTACTTTGTAAAGGTGTTATGATTTTCATGTCTGTCGTTGTTTTGCATTATGAAGTAATAATGTTTTAATCTCACAGTACGCAAAGTGCGTGGTAAGCAGAAAATTCCTAGAAAGTGGAGAATGGTGGCTGCAATATACCTTCCGCCTACCCTGGACAAAATAGAATTATATTCAAACGTACTTTTTTATTTCTTTTTCTATGATGACAAACCAAGGATTTAAAAAATCTAAAAGGCCTCATATTTTTTTGCTTACACAATATAAAGAACATTTATCTCGCACTGTAGGCATCTATCTAAAAAAAAGGGGTTCCGCGATAAGCTAAATTCTTTGAAAATTGTAATTGATTGGTCAAAAAATTAATTTATAATTCAACGTAAAGAATTAAACTAGCTAAATTCAAAGACATTATTTATATAAAAAATATATTTTAGAAACTAGAAGGATTTTCGAAAGTGGAGCATCTATCCTGGTTTTATGTACCCTATGTCTGAAAATATAATGTTACTTATAAATAATTAATTTCAATGGAAGACCGTTATTTGTTTTCTTCTATATGTTATGTTAATTATTCATGAGAGAGTACAGTGGATAATGTTTAAGATTCTATTTTTAGAAAAATATTTCTTAAACTATGTTTTCTAGATGTTTTCCAAATGTGTAGAAGTTGTTTTAACCGATTTGAAAAGAACGTTCTCAATTCGATTGGTATATTTTTATGGATTTTATGGACCAATTACGTCGAAATTTCTGATCTGATTGCGGTGATTTTGTTTGTTCTATGCATAATAATTGACGTTTGCTCCCAGAAAAGTTTTATGTAGTGTGGCGAATTATTTTTATGGAAAAACTTTTTTAAAATCAGTTAAACATAAAATTGTATTTTACAGAATTTAAAACTGAAAATTACTGTAATTTCCAAACAAACCAAAGCTATTGCTCTCTAAAATCACTAATCAATCTGCCATCATGACATACTTGACGGTTAGATCCCAGTGTCCAGCCACGACCACTCAATGGGTATTACGCACGTCTATGAATGCGATCATTTTGTCAATCTCCCGGTAATTTGTAGTTTATGTATGTATTTTAAGTAAGATTAAATATATCTATAGTAAAATCGTTTATCCATTACTCTCACTGAACTTGACGGTTGTTAGTTCAATTTTCTCTCGGGGGAGTAATATAATTTATGATTATATTACTTAAAATGGTTTTCGTTTCCTTTTATGATAAAATACGGCGTTGGATTCCGCAACTAATAATGTTTTAAATTCTGGCGAAAATCGAAGAACGCAGTCGCTTAACTAGGTTGTATATTGTTTAAAAACAATTACATATATTCAAGATTACTGTAAGAATGTTACATGTCAAAATGATGAGGCCAGTCGTGGCCAAATTTTTTACTCCTAAAGATATAGGACATAGCAAATACAAAGTACAACAATAGATAGATATCTTCAGATATATCTTGTAAATCGGTCCAGGGAGGATTTTATCTAATAGCACCTTGAATGCTGAAAGCGAAAAGTGAAGTTAACGAGTTTTCTGTGTTACAATCTCGAACTCACCTCTCAACTGTAGAACTTTGTTTAGCAGGATAACAAACTACTAGATGTGCATACCTTAAATCTTATGAAACCAAAATTCTTAGAAATATTTTAACGAAACATGTTTACTTATTTATATTTCTGTTCACTCCGCTACTTACACTTAAAAAGCATTGCTATCGTAATTAATTCTTCCGAGTGAGAATCAAACCCACGACCGTCACGCTTACAGTCATAAGTACGACATACAATTACAAGGGGACAATCAACATAAAATAACAAATTCATTATTAAAAAATATTCTCGGAAACAGTACAAATACATTACTTACAATAACAATTATTAGTAAGAATATATTAATAGCATATGTTTTTAGGGTCCCATAGCCGAACAAGAATAGATTCATGTGTCTGTCTGTCTGTCGTAAATAAAACTTTATTTTCAAAACACATACTTAGAAAATAAAAATCTTTTTGCTGATGAAAAATAATAATAGTGTTTTGTCTAGGTGTATTTTAGTACGTCGTAACTCAATCATTCAATCAGCTTCACGCTGTATCCCGCGCACAGCAGGATAGTATTAAGAAACTCCGTTCCCCAAATTTTGCCGAATTCTGGAGGCATTACGTGTTGAGTGGCGCATTTTGCCTCGACATAGAGAAAAGAAATGGAAATATAAACGTAAATAAATATTTCACTTCCTCGAGTGGGATTGGAACCCACAACTGTCGGGTTACAGTCACACTCTTGTACCGCTGCGCCACGACGGCCTCAGGTACGTCGTAACTCAGTATAGATTATGAACCCTTCATGGGTGTCCCGATTCGCACTTGGTCATATTTTTATTTATTCGTCCAACATGTCCCATACGAAAACACACAAAAAATACCGCTACTTCATAATACAGTTATGACATGACGAAAATATGAATTCTGAGGGCAGCCTTTAATATCTAACACTTTAATATTGGTTGACCACGTGATAGCATTTCTATTATGTGAGGGTACGTCAAAGGTCAGGAGATTACTTCTTTAACGTGACCTTTCCTAACATTAGGTTAGAAATATTATTAGAAGCGTCGTATCATGTAAAATATTACATAACTACTTTATAATTAATAACAACACAGTATTTGTTTCATTTTTTTAAATATATTTTGTGTTAAAGCTTAGTGAAGAATAATTATTTATTTTCCCAGATACTGCGGAACGTCAGAATAAGACGACGTTACAATGCTACGAACCGGAAATGTAGGACGCAGAGCTTAGACTCTAGTTCCTATTTGCATACTTGCTGTCTTATATACCCACATATAATCTCAATAGTAAAAAAAATAGTTAATAGTATATTTGAGTAGCAATTTATTAACAAAATAAGTAATTACATTTACTACAGACATGACATGTTCCCTAATCTACTGAGAAATTCTATGTATTTATTTTTGGGTTAACAAGATGAGCTTTATTATTATTTACCTAACGTTGATTAGAAAAAGGAAACAGATTGCCTATTTCCACGTATTGTTCAATTTTTGACACATCGTATATTAAGTGACGTAACTTAACACCACACCCTGCTTATATATTTTTTAATATTACTTATTTAAGCTTTATGTTTTTTTTCGCTTAGCTAAAATCTTAAGATATCCTGATTTCATTTTTTACTATAATCTTAGTACTTTTACTAATTTAATAAATCGGAACAGTTTGTTTGTCTAAGCGCTAAGATCTCTGGAATTACAGGTCGGATTTAGTTTAATTTTTGTTTTGTATAAAAGCTATATTTCTAATCAGTACGACCTATAAGCTGTATAACATTACGGTGTTACTCTTAGTTAGTCTTAAATAACAACAGTTATGAATGAATGCCATCGAATAACTTTACCGCACGAATATTGCACTATTGTACCGCGCTATTGCAGAAATAGTTAAAAAAGCTGTATATTTATTATTAAATAAATCTTTGCCAAATAACCTCCTTTTTATATAGCCTAGTAATAACTAAAAGTCCCTTCCAGAGTATTAATATATCCTCCACTTGAACTGTACGGACAAATTTAATAAAATTTCCGGTAACGCCGGTGACCGTTTCTTTGAAATGTCAGTCGTCTTATAGTTAATGACCCAACTTGGTACTCGCTTCGCTTTTGAATTTTAAAGTTTTAGCTTTGACTCATGATGTCAGTCTTTTTATATTTACTTTTTTCGTCGTTTGTGTTGATGTTTTGCTTAATTTTGTTCAGGGATTACAAGTATATACCTGTATATTTACCCATTTCCGCGAGTGAGAACCTGGCGACTAGTAACACAAGCTCAGAGCTTAGTACAAGCGTCAGTCTGTGTTTTTTAAGCAATATTTTATCTGTCTAAAAATACACAACTTTTTAGTATACATTGTGTAGAGAAATAAATAAGTAATTTTTTTTTATTTATGCATTATTACAGAGCGGCATGGTGCAGCGGCGATGTCTCCTCCTTAAAAACTAAACGATTGTGGGTTCAATTTCCATTCGGAGTAATTAATTATTTTACATACTCTGGTAAAAA
>DWGR01003210.1:0-12467 GCA_018247715.1 Heliconius burneyi | reverse complement strand
TACGACTGTCACTGTCGACACCTCGCACAGCACAATAAGGTAAAAAACACATAAAATTTAAAATACTACTACATATTAATATGTATTTAACATTTTTCCTTATTTAGTTTATTGTATAAAATAAAAATAAATAATATCATAAACTTATATCTTTAATTTATTAATATTTTATTTTTATAAATAAAATTCTACCGTTACTCAGTGATCGTTTTTTAAAAAATGTATCTACTTATATCAGTACTAGGGTATTTTGTAAATTGCTTATATTGCTTTGAGATCTTCACTCTGTTCGCTTTAATGTCCTATTGCTGCAAAAACTCTTTATTTGTGGTCAATACTTTTGATCACGGTGGTAAAGCCGCGGCTGAAAGCTAGTTTAACATGATCTTTTTAAATAGTCACATTTTTCTTAATTATGTAAAAATTTTACAATTTTGAATGCTTTTTTAAAGAAAATTTATTCTCTTTTAAAAATATACCCTATTATTACACCAATAAAATTCTTTTAAAATTTTATAATTGACGTGGCGTGAATAAACCATAACACGCTGCTGCAGTTAGATCGCGAAAGATAAACAAAAAATATATTTAAGTTTCAATTTTAATCTAAATTGAGTTATTTATTACTGTTTGTATATAAAATGTTTCATTAAAATAAAAATATGGTGACTTTTCATTACAATTTTCACACCTTTAGCATTGTGTTATATAAATATGTTTAGTATATTTTTTATTTTACTTTTTTTTTGTACAATTTATGCATTGCATTCTAGTTTTAATTGACGTCTAGACGAATAAATTGTAAAATTTTAGTCGTAGTTTTTTTTATATCTTTTTTTATAGATTAATGATTCCAATTTTCATAAGGATTTAAGATTTTTTTTAAATTAAAATATAGCAGTTTCTAGTTGTAAAATATAGTAAGTACCTACTTGACAATTTATCTTTTTTTTTAATGTTTTTAGTATGTACAACTGAAAATACAGAATGAGTATGTACTTTATTAATAGAAAAAAAAACATTGTAAAAATAACTAACATTATAAAGAGAACATAAAATATCTAAAATTCTGTGTGTAATAAACATCACGTCGGAATAAATACACAATATCAAATTTTGTATTCTTATGTAAAATTGTATATCTCCTGAAAAGTTTAATCCTATAAAAATAACCTTAGTGGAACTCGAACCCGCGCCTCTTGGAAATCAACTATACGCTGTATCCCGCACACAGCAGGCAGTGGCAGAGGGAACCTAGTATTAATACAGTTCGCTACCCACTTTCTGCCGAATTCTGGAGGCATTGCGTGTTGAGTGGTAGAACTCAACGCCGCACTTTGCCTCGACACCCGAGCGAAGAAATGGAAATACAAACGTTGATGTATATTTCACTTCCTCGAGTGGGGATCGAACCACGCAATGCCACTGCGCTACGACGGTCTCGAATTTTTTACACGTTTTCTTAATAAGTATGTTTTTCTAAGTGTATATACGTATGTATATCCATGTATCTATAGCAATATGGTTATAATAAGTATATTTAATAGCAAAAAATATTTTTTATCTGTACGTTTACATAACTATCTCGTACAATAGGTATGCCCATATATGATATACGTTTGTTTACATCATTAATGTTTCTATATTAGGATGGAATTAATTATTCAAAAAAAATACTGTTTCCCTATCATCACACAGTCTCGATGGATCCCGCTTGTTTTACATTGACAGCGGTGATGAATTCAAATTCCTGTTTAAGGAAAACTTATATGGAACGGAGACTAGAGTGTCTTAACAATAGGTTCCATCTGTCTACCCTGCCGTATGGCTGACGAAACTGACTGAAAAAATTACATCTATAATTCTACACTAATATTATAGAGCTAAAGAGTTCGTTTTGGCTGAACGTGCTGATCTCAAGAACAACTACTTCGTTTGGCTTAAATAATCATGTTTTTTGTTTGACAGTCTATTTATTTAGAAAACCTTCATACTATTTTCGTTTGTTTTTTTTTTCAACTTCAATTCTATATTCCACACACAGCAGGGTAGGCAGCAGGAAGCTAGATTTAAGATATTCCATTTTTCACCGAATTCTGGAGACATTGCGTATTGAGTAGCGGAACTCAACGCCGCGCTTTGCCTCGACACCAGTATGTAGAAATGAAAATGAAAAATAAACAGTCGTGTTTACAGTCATACGCTTGTGCCTGACCTGACTGACTGACTGGCTTTTTTTATTGTTATGTTAATAGCATGTAATAAAATATTATAGATAAAATATAATAGATCCATAATCAGATTATCAGAACGCGTTAATAATATCGATGTACTGTATTCGTTGTCAGACTTACCTCAGTCATTTTTAATATGTCATTTTTAATATGTGATTATTTGAACACGCAGCGAAACCGCAGGCAGAATTTAGTCTACATACTCGTATATGAGGACTAAGGACTGATACACAAACATGAACGCACAGCCCGACCGCTGATCGAAGAAAATTTAAATTTTGCAAAAAGGTTATTTTTACACCATAGTTATGGGCTTTTAAAAAGAAATTTTATAAAATCCATATGTAAACAAAATAACAATTGTAAGTTTGTATGAAATATAATCGTTTTCTAATATAATAATAAAACAGCTGCAGTTACAGCTTGGTGACAGACGGATAGCAGAGAACACTCAAATCGATCAATCGGAAATAGAGTTCACTGTCATCACAGAATTAGACACAAATCAGCTACACTAATATTGCATTTAAAATAACAAATACAAAATAAAAAAAGTTTAAAAATCTCACCCAAAATATCGATATTAAGCGATTATCGCAATAATTATACGATTAAGGCAATAAAACTGTTAAATCGATTAAAAATCGTGCTTAATGTTAACATACGTTTAGTTTTTGTTCACTTTACGCGTATACTGTAATTATTTTTAATTAAAAAATCATGTTTACAATCGAAATTTTTACACTTGGCCGAGCTGGGTCAATAGAAAATTGCAGTTATTCCCAAAGTTGACAGGTCTACCTCCTTTGTATATTATACTAAAAGAAAAAGTTTGTGGTAAGTGGTGGTAACAAAGAAAGATCGTGATTGACCTTCGAGAGCACATTATCGGTAATACTGGAAGTACGAGTATGTCCAGACTGATGACAGAATGAAGCGTTTAGCTCTTCGTTCTTTCTGGTTTGGTTAAGATCAGATTCTTTGGTAATCACAAAACTGCTCTATTGGATATTTTTATATTTCGTCGTGGCGCAGTGGTACACCGTTTGACTAGTAAAGAGATTGTTTTGGGTTTAATTTCCACTAGCGGAAAATAATATTTTATATTATTATTCAATTTTCCTCTCTGGTAGACAGGACAGGGAGGACAAGGAGGTGAATGAGGATCAGAAAATCTTAAGTTTTAAAATTTGGTTCGTACATGTAAATGAATACCAAATATAAAACTATCTATGAAATAAAAATATATTTAGATTCTTAAATATTAATTTTATTTTAGGACCGATTCAATATAGTCCGCCGCGACCTACAGTTTGGGAGCAGCTGGCATATTGTAAAAATAGTAATGAACCAACTCACACACGCTATGACGACTTTTTAAGCGATTTTTTCTGTCAATTAAACAATATAACGTTAGATTCGAACCAGGTTACTTTTTGTTATAGCAATACATCACTTTATAATGAAATTACGTTTTTTAAGAAATATTGCATATAGCTTAACAATGACCAGTTTTTATTTGACCATTTTGTTTTATCAAATTAAAGAAAGAACTACGTAAGTACTTAAAGTTTAAAGAAAGATTCCGACGAATTGAGAACCTCCTTCTTTTGAAAGTCGGTTAAAAATATGACATATTATATAAAATGACATATTTTACCATTATATCTTCTTATATGATATAGCTTTTCTTATATAATTCGAAGAATTTCCACGAATTTCACTATTGGGAATATTAAAATACAATAAATGCTAATAACTTAATGCCAAAATCTGAATAATATGCATCATGCCGTCGTGGCGCAGCTGGACATTCGTCTGCATTTTAATGCGATTATTGTTGATTCAATTCCCATTTGCCAAAATTATTGCAATTTTATTTTCCCGCTATAGTTATATCGGTAGTCAAAGTGTGGCGTTGAGCTCCGCTATTTAATAAACAATGTCTCGAAAATTGGGCAAGATGCGGAATGAAGTGTCTTGCTTAACTCGAGGTTCCCTCTGAAAAAGCTGAGGGGAAAAGTGTGAAGACTTTTTTCAGAAGATATAAGTGAAAAAAAAAAAAAATAAAAAATAGATTTAAAAAAATGTTTACAATGTTTTTTTATTATATTTATAGTGAAAGACGTTATCTTTTTTTATCATCCATTGAGGTATAGCAACGGCCCAACACTAGTTATCCTATCTAACGAGATCGTTTATATTATGGTACGATATAATTAATATACGAGTAAGTATATGCAATAATACATAATGACTGTCCTATTAGTACAGCATTTACCGTTAAAACCTAATTACATGTTGTGAAAAACCTAAAAAATTATAACTTTGACGATAAAGCAGTTAAGTTAAGCGATTTTAGTATTTTTTTATTGAATTTTATATATAACGCCACAGTTGTGGGTTTGATCCGCACTCGAGGAAGTGAAATAATTATTTACGTTTTATTTCTATTTCTTTGCTCTGGTGTCGAGGCAAAGCGCAGCGTTGAGTTGAGCCACTCAACACATAATGCCTCCAGAATTCAGCAGAAAGTGGGGAACGGAGTGTCTTAACACTAGGTCTTCCCTCTGCCTACCCTGCTGTGTGCAGGATACAGCCTGAAGCTGTCAAATTTACAGACAGATACTTGTGTGTCAGGACGGTCTCTAAAGAAAAAATATTATGGTATTTTTATTTTTCGCTCTAATTTAACCTACCAATAAAGTCTAGGGGACCTGGACTGTAGTCTGTGTAAAGGTTTTTTTTAGAGTAAACTTTTTGTTGAAAACATTACTGAAGAGAGCTTCTGAATTCGGTAAGAGGTTCTGGGGTGGGTACAGCCCACTCTGTCCTCCTTATTCCTATGCCCATTAAACGAAGTGCATCAACATTAGGTTTTCGTTGCCTACCCTGGTATAAGTGGGATCTGAATAATATAAAAGAAAGCAATGTCAGTGTTCACTCATTGTTAATGAGTGTGATTACACCCCTATCGCACTCCCTAAATGTAGACGCCCGTAGCGTTCTTTTAGACTCCGATGACGCCATTACTATAGCGAATGCCCCGTATGTAGGTAGGAAGCACACTATTCACACACACACAAACAGCGTCGTCGACGGAATCGACGACGAAGTCCAGCTCATTCAACGGCCTGGTCGCGTCTCGGCGCGGTCGGGCCTGGTCTAATTTGTCCCCAGTCGCAGCTTCATGTCGCGGCTGGTTTGCTTAGCATAGTTGAAATTCCAGTCCGCTCGACGGCCGCAAGCCAGGGTTCGAGTCCCTCAGGGGGCGCACTTACAGTCGTCGACTTCCTCACAGGCAGCCACTTAGTGCTTGCATTTCTTCAGGGACAGAGTACCCTCTTCCCTACCCAACCGGTGTCGTTGTAAAAGCCAATAGGGCTAACAGAGGAAAAAAGAGGTACGAATCAAATTTTAATATGTTTCCAAATATAATTCTTATATTTATACATATTTTCACCATCGCCTACTATACTCGTACTTCACCAAATGACTATAATGAATGATTATTAGTTTTGATTTCAAAATTGTTTGAAATTGCATATCATGTGATAATTGAGTTCAAATAGTACTGTTAAATGATACACAGTACTTATTAGCTACTTTAAATATTGCTATTTGCGTCCCTTTCATTCATATTAATTATGCTAGAGACGGGAGATATGTAAATTAAATAATAGTGTTATTTTTAGCTTCACGCTGTATCTCATCTATAGCAGGGTAGTTAGAGAAAGAAAAATGTGTTAAGACACTCCGTTCCACTAGCTTTAATGAATTTTTCGAGGCATTGAGTTTTGAGTGGCGGAACTCCACGCCGCACGCCGCGCTTTGCCATGTTTCCCGAACGAGGAAATGAAATTCACCAGTCACAAACATCAATTGTGCTTACAATCACACGCTTGTGCTCTACAGCGGCCTCTGATAAATAATAATAAATTAATAACAATATATAGATATAACATACAAAAATCACAGTCTTCTACACTGTGCTACAAGTGTTTTAGAATGTCCTGGTTCCATCATCAGACCAGCTCGCTGATTATATTGATTTGTCACCTAAGCTACGTATAATTACAAAGCTTTGTGTTCATACTTTTATTATAAGTAGAGAGCTTAGAATGCCATATGTCATGTGTCATACACAACCATTACTTATTTCCATTTGGCCACGGTGGCAAAGCTGTAAGTAAAAGCCAGCTTTGATATAATTTACAACGCGTTTACTCCGCTCTGATAAGCGAACAATAACACACGTTGACTTTTATTGATTCATAAACTGTTTATATAAAGTAAATTCATGGTTGTTTTTATATTTTTACTTTAACAGTTTTACGGTTGATTGTGTTTGTGTGTTATACGGATACGGAATTGGAGGTGGTGGGTTCGATTTCCCGGTTCAAATGAACAAATATATGATAACAAGCTTTCATTCAGTGTCTTAGGATTTTAATAAACAGTTGTTATAATATGATTTTGATATATGTAAGTAACTTTGGTTGTTCGTGTAACAATGACAGCGGCACCTCGAACTAGCTTAGATAATTTTTCCGATACTATTAAATTATTATAATTTAAAATATTTATTTAAATTAATAAATGTTAATTTTATAAATGAAAACAAATTTAAGACTCAGCATAAGAACAACATAAGTAATATATGTTAAATGAAGAGGCCGTCATGGCGCAATAGTTTGACTGTAACGCGACGGTTGTGGGTTCGATTCCCACTCGAGGAAGTGAAATATTTATTTATGTTTATATTTCTATTCTAGGCAAAGCGTAGCATTGAGTTCCGCAACTCAACACACAATGACTGCAGATTTAGGCAGAAAGTATGCCGCTGCGCTGTATGCCGCACATAGCACGGAGGCAGAGGCAACCTAGGAAACCAGTGTTGTTAAGCCACTTCCGTTCCCTACTCTCCGAAGAACTCTCCGAAGAACTCTTGACAATTCGTGTTGAGTCAACGGCGTGTTTGCCTCGTTACCTGAGCGTCGAAATTAAGAAAAAAAAATCAGCTTCACGCCGTATGCCGTACACAGCAGGCAGGGGGAACCTAGTGTTAAGACACTCCGTACCCCACTTTCTGCCGAATTCTGGGGACATTGCCTGCGGCAGAACACAACGCCGCGCTTTTGCCTCGACACCAGAGCGAAGTAATGGAAATATAAATTGAAATAAATATTTCATCTCCTCGAGTGGGGATTGAACCCACAAACAATCGGTTTTACAGTCACACATTGCGTCCTTGCGCCACGACTGGTCGAAATGAAAGTATTAAATATTGTATTTACTCGAGTACAAATCGAACCCACACCTCCTGTCGCCTACATACACACGTATATAACAAAATAGAATCAATTATCTCTATTCCACTAAACGATTACGAGGTACATAAAAATTTATTTCGCACAAATATAAGATTTATTTCAATGTACGAACACGAACAATATTTTATAGAGCCATTGAATTTATTATAACTTTAGTATGCAATAAAAATAATTTCATATAAAAATTCAACTAAAGTAGGTGAAACGGTAAGACTTGTGTTTTACAACCTACAAAAACATGTTGTGATAAAATGTTTTTAAGGATTGTGATGTAGAGCGTTTGCTGCTATGTTTTTTTTTGCAGTTCTATGCCTTTTTCAACCTTCAGCTCAATTTTAGATATTATACAAGGAGGGACGGAACTCAACGCCGCATTTTATCTTTGCAGAGTGTCTATCCATCAATTTAACTTTAGAGCGCTTGAAAGTTTTAATCCAAAGTCAATTAAGTAGTAGGTATGTCAATTCAATATAACTTATAAATAATAGATCAAAAAAATAGTTGTTTATGTACCATAAAAACAAAGTATCAAGACACTCTATATTTCGATGCACTATACTCGTATTTATTTTAAAAGAAAATGCTACAGGGTTCGTCAGAAAGTGAGGAAAGTGTCTTAATGGACAGCAAAGTGTCATATCACTGTCTTACCTCTGCCCTGCTATGTGCAGGATAGGGCTTGAACATTAAAAAAAAAAGAAAAAATGCTATAAATGTCCAACCAGTGTGTTAAAAACCTAAAATGTTATAAAATGTCTAAAAGTGTTTAATCGTTTAATTAAAGTATAAATTATGTTTCGGTTTAACGCGTGAAGAATCGCTACATATGGATTTATTATAAGCAATAGATTCGTATTAGCCAGTTCGTTGCGTGGCCTTGGTGGTATTAAAAAAAATTAAGTTATTAAAAAAACTGTTAACAACATGTAGATTGGAGACACTGTTTTATTAGATATTTTTTAATATCTAGTGATACATCACTAGATATAAAAAAAGAGAGATACATCTCTCTTTGTTTCCGCTTTTGTCCATTTAAGAGGATATCCTGTTATATAAAAATTAACGGCATTACTCCATACTGTATTTTATCTTACTGAACTGATACCCATATTTAGGTACGTCTAATATCGTTATGTATATCATTTTAATAAGAAGACATATTTTTCCAGCTTAACGCTGCATCATAAGGGAACATGGGAACCTACACTGCTAAGGCACAGTTCGTTCCCATTAAGTTCCCACTTCCGTTTCCCACTTTCCACCGATTTTTTGAGGCATTGAGTGGCGGAACCAAACGCCGCGCTTTGCCTTGTTATCAGAGCTATTTCTAAGAAAGATATTTGTCTTTATTAATGTAACTTCAGATTGTAATCGCGACAGTTGTGGGATCAATTGCCACTCGGGGCGTGGTGTTCCGCCACTCAACACACAATGTCTTAAGAATTCGGCGGAAGGTTAACAATACAAGTGTTTTAATGGGAACGGAGTGGCTTAGCACTAGGTTCCCAGGTTCCTTCTGCCAACCTGTGATATGAAGGATACCGTGAGAAGATTGTGCGTGGAAATTAATCGATTAAAAAAATATTGCGTATTCGAGTGGGAATGGAACCCACAACCATTGTTCACCATCCCACGTCACCACGACCCTATGACCTATTAGTTAATACCCTTCTTCATTATTATTGAATTATATAGAAGTATATATTTTATTACTCGCATGCGGGTGTAGAGTGGATTAGTAACGCTAATAATACTGTTTATTGATAGGCTTAATTCGCTTAGTGGGTTAATTATTTAATGTAATATATATTATCTATGTAATATATAGAGGCTGTTATGGCGCAGAGGTACAAGTGAGCTTGTAACGCGAGGGTTATGGGTTCGATTTCTTTTTCATTTCCTCGCTCTGGTGCCAATACAAAAGCGCGATACTGGGTTTCGCCACTCAACCGGGTTCCCTCCATCTATCCTGCTATATGCGAGTTACAGCGTGAAGCTGAAAAAAGAAAGAAATCGTAATAAAGTTTTATACTTTACCGTGTGACTGACAGATGACGTACAAACGAAATTACTGAACTTTGATATTAGAAATTTGGTCATGTACTCGAAGTTTGAGGAATATGAGAATTTTTCACTAAGTGCTCTCCATTTAGTGAAGCTCTTCGAAATTTTTACGGACACGAGAAAAATGGAACATACCATTTTATATAATTCGAGCAAACGATTCGGACAGATTGACATATACTAGTTATATAATAGCAATCCCAGAATATAAGTGACCTATTTCAAGATTTATTTTTCTGTAAAATTGTTATTTATTATTAATAAATAATTTCTTTCAACGGATTACATCTCTCAATATAAATAAACAACTCAATAAGATTGAAGGGACTACCATCCCATTTAATGTATCAACTGTGATATGATAACTTTAATATCACTTATTCATATATACTAGCGCCATCTATTATGAACTATTGGAACTAGCCAAATAAATCAACTTAGCGCTGCATCCCGCATATAGAGCCTAGAGCGGAGTAGGTAGAGTGAACTTAGTGTTAGTGTAAGGACACTCCATTTTTTTTCCAATATTCGAAACGTTTTATCCCACATAGCAGGATATAGAATACTTTATATTAAAACACCTTTACAGTGACAGTATTAGATAAGAGAAGATGAAAAAAAAATTCTGGATAGGTAAATATCTAGGAAAACTTCTCTTCTTTCTCACTCTCGTTTTCATGTAAATTCTAGTTCTAAGCCAAATTAACACCAGTAGAGTAGGATAGGGCTAATTGGAATGATTTTTTTTATTTACACCATAATAGCACCTCAATGACTATTACAACTTGTCTATTTTACGTACTAATGAAAAGATTTACATCTTACTTAAACTGACAAGGCCGTTTGTTTACAAAAGTAAAATTTAAATTTTTTAAAGTCGATCGAATATCGATTTTTTTTACCTTCACGCTGTATCTCGCATATAGCAGTGACGGCGGAGGAAAACCTAATGTTAGATTGTTTTCTTGTATGAAATATAGTTTGCAAGGTATTTCACTTATCCAACTTACCCCTCTCTACCCTACAGTTATTTGTATCAACAACACAAGATTCCAACCTGCTACATCCGTCGCCTTAATGGCTATATAAGCATTCAATAATTATTTTTTATTACTTTCATTTCAAAGAACTTTCATTTCAAACTGTAAATGCCTATTAAAAGAATTAACATTTACTGTCTGTGTTAGGTAAGTATACCTATACTATCACGCTGTATCTCGTATACAGCAAGATAAGCAGATAGAACCTAGGTCAATAGTGATAAGACACTCCGTTCCCCTCTTTCAGCGTATTAGGTGCGTGTTGGGTGTCGAAACTCAACACCATTGCTTGTCACATTACCAGAGCGGAAGATATCACAATGATTCCTATCCTCTAGTGGCAACAAAGTCATCAACAATCGTCCCGCTTTTAGTCAAACAAAGCCCCATGAGCACCTAGACTTAGTGTTTTCTCTTTTTCTTGCTTCTTTTTTTTTATATATCTAATACACATATCAGATCAGCTTCACGCTGTATCCCGCACACAGTAGGGTACGCAGATGGTAAGACACTCCAATCCCCACTATCAACCAAATTTTGGAGGTATTGCATGTTAAGTGGCGGAACACAACGCCGCGCTTTGCCTCGAAACCAGAGCGAAGAAATGAAAATATAAATTTAGATAAATATTTCATTTCCCCCTTTACAGTAGGTCAAAACTCACATCAAAACATAGCTTTCCGTTCAGTTTTGGCACTCAACGAGCAGCTCATCTGAAGTCAAAACTCTTCTGAAGTCGGCGGAAAGTGGAGAACGGAAGTGTCTCAATAGGAACAGAAGTTTTTTAATACTAGGTTCCCAGGTTCTACATGGGGACCCCCTTATGAGCATATGATACAGCGTAGAGCTAAAAAAACGTATATTTATAGCCCATCACAATAAATTCAATATATTTATAATATATTTTTCAGTTTGAACCAATAGTTCTTGAAATTAACGCGTTCAACCCAACAACTGCTTCAGCTTTATAACATTAGCCGTTGTTCACAAGTTTCAATATGTCTTCTAAATATAGAATAATAATTGGTCACTGTACAATTGTAGTAACTTTAGTGGCACCTTCATTTTATATAAACATTGTAATTATCTTCGTAATTAAGTATTTTAATTATTTATTAATTAAAATTAATTATAGTATTATATAGAACGTATAATTTAATAATTTTTAAAATAATGCATTAGAACGCTATGTATAATTATATGCTAGAAAATAAAGAGGGAAAATCATTCTTTATACTTTTTTATGTATGTATGTATACATGTACGCATGTAGGAGAGGAAGCCTAGTGTTAAAACTCTCAACTCTTCATATTTCCGTTGAATTCTGGAGGCTTTGTCTGAGTGGCGAAACTCAACGCCACATTTTGCCTCCACACAAGAGCAAAGAAATGGCAATATTAAATATTTCAATAAATATATATAATACTTTAAATATATTATTATAAGAGGTCATCGTAGCTTAGCGCAGTGTCTGAGTGTTAAGGCGACAGTTAGTGTTTGTCACTCAGGAGAATGAATTGTTTTCATATTATCTCTGACAAAAAGACAAAGCGTGGCGTTGAGTTTCGCCCTTAAACAATTTTTCTTCTAATTTTTTAATTAATTCTACAATTTTGTAAATTCTATAGATAGTAAATACTATTAGGAAGCTTATATAACAATCTAAGCGTGATCAGATTTGAACTTGTGTCCCTTGTATACTATTCAAGCATTCTAACCAATTAGGTTATACCACCTCATCGTGCATCACGAAATCCTTATAAGGTTGTAACAACTTTTGTAGTTAGCACCTCGCT
>DWGR01003209.1:0-12478 GCA_018247715.1 Heliconius burneyi | reverse complement strand
TTGATTTACCAATCGAGCTCGCCGGGAATATATTTTTCTATGAGAGATTCGTAGTATGGCCATAAAGCTTCAATGTCGGGAATCGCCGCGCTTTTAGTATATAAATCATATTGACTGAAAATAAAAAAAAATGTTCAATTTCAAAACAACCAAAAAGTTTTTTTTGCAAATTGCATAGAAAAGTAAAAATAAGTGATGATACATAGGAAATGTTATTTATGTTTATTCTTAACATTTCATAAAAAAAATTTGTAATGTCTTACTTGAATTTAAGTACTGCCTCCTTTATTTTATCATCTCTCGCCGTGCGGAACTGGCTATAATCGCCGCCAGCATGCCACGGATAGAAGGAATGGTATCTAAATAAAAAAAAAATTTACTCTGTTCGATAATTCTGATTTATCTAAATGAATTCTTTTATATATCTTTTACTAATATACGAAGAAAGATTTTAAATTTGAAGTAATAAGAAAAAAATATTCAGCAAAACACATTTGTAAGTTGAGTTCGTCGGGCCGCAGAAGCACAAGCGTACGACTGAAATATTGAATATTTTAATCCTTGCTTTGGTAATAGAGTAAAGCGCAAAGCAGCGGTAGGGCAATGAAGAAACGGAAATTTCTTAATAGAAACGGAGTGTCTTAACATTAGTTTCCTCTGACTATTCCATTTTGTGCGACATACAGCGAGAAGCTAAATTGCAAGTGTCTTGTGTATATTTAATTCATCTAATTGAAATTGAAGATTTGTAAGTATACCTGATCATCCACAGTCCTTCTTCTGGGAACTTAGCATTGTTATGTTTTAGCACTCGGTACATGTACTCGTCGTGTCCCCACGACATCATCAAATTCTCGATTCCACAATTGGGTTGATACATTCCGTATAAAGTGCTGAAAATGATACCAAAATCAATATTTGGCTCTAAATAATTCCCCACGTAACATTAAGTTTCTATATGTTGATTATCTACAAACAAAGAACTAACAAAATCAAAATACAAAGTAGCTTATTGTCTTTCTTAAAGTTGATTCTTTTAATATTTATTTTTAATTCATCATGAAATTAATTATCTGCCAACAAATGCCACAGATTATAAGAAATACACAGCAACTAGTAGATCATTAAAACTAACTTATATTTATTATTGTAAGTGTCGTCATTGTTCTTAAAACTGTCGTCACCGTAAACTATACTCTTGCCCCACTTGCAGCCGACGGGGAAGGTGTCGCCCACCACGCACCATTGCGGCTCCCCGTAGAACGCCATTACCTAGAATAGACATAAAATCAATTTGACCAGAGTTAAAGGAAATATTTATACAATAAAAACTTTAATCCGTAATTCCGATTGAAAACCAAGGAGAAACCAATATTTTTTTATCCTCAGCTTTGTCGAAGCGCTGATAGCATAACTTTTTTGTGTAAAAGAAATTAATTTTTTTTAGGCCGTAGTAGCTCAGTGGCACTGGTGTGTGACTGTAAACGTGACGGCTGTAGGTTCGATTTCCACTAGAGGAAGTGTATTATTAATATTTTTATTTCTTCGTTCTGGTAATAAAAACTGAAAAAAATTGTAGGCATAAGATGTATACATTGACTACATTGTTACCTTTCCAAGATCGTGTATCAATCCAATAAGATGGAACCAGTCATCATTAGGATGATCCTGCCGTATTCTCTCCGCCGTCTGGAAGGCGTGCACGATGTTGGGCAAGTCGGTGTCGGGGTCCGACTCGTCCACGAGCTCGTTCAGCTTGATCAGGGCCTCCTTCACTGTTGCCTTGAAATGGTTGAATTTTAACCATTTTTCCATTTTACCTGTTACAAATAATATTTCAAAGTAATGAAACATCGTCTATTTATACCTAGGTATTGTATGTAAATTTAAGACCTGAGAAGAATTATACTGAATATGATGATGTCGCCGTATTTTAAAATATGTTTGGTCGTGATAGAAAAAGTTGATACCGTTGTACTATAAAAGCACGTTCGGAAAGACCCATTTATTTAAACCATCGAAATAAATACTTTTTGATTATTTATTTTTAAATTTTGGCATAATTTATGTGTAACTAAATAAATTATTAAATACTTTATTCTTTTTTTTTATCTGTATCATCAAACCCTGTCTGAATTAAAGCATTTATAGGTTTAAGTTCCTAGGGGCATGATATTTTTTTTTCATTTATTTATGTACCACACTAGAAAGAAAGTACAGAAAACATATACTAACAGAAATAATGTGTACAAAGGATAACTTATCTCTAATAGAGATCTCTACCAGAAACCCTTGAATGTAGGAGATGTTGAGAGAAACGATTCGGGTGCGGTATTTAAATATTATGTCAATAATAACATACAAATTATCAATTCTCCCCTAAGTTCCCCAATTATTTTAGTCAAATGATGAAGGCTTTTATAGTTTCTATGGAAATTAATTGAAATACATTTTAATTTTTATACCACAAACGTATGTAGGTTAGGGTTGTAGGTTGAAGCGAGGATGATTGCAACGCGGCAGTTGTGGGTTCGATCCTCATTATCCAGGTTATTATTTCTTAATATTTGCATTTCTTGGCTTTGGCACCAAGGCAAAAACCCAGAACGGAGGTGTTGACACTGGGTTTCCTCTGTCTACTCTGCTGTATGCGGGAAACAGCGTGACTTTATGATTTTCTACACCTACCTTCAACAAACTCCACAGTCATGTTACTATGCATGTCATAGTATGTTCTTCTGACGCGTTCCTTAATGGGGTCCATGTTGTCCACGGAGTAGTCGCGGAAAGCTTCCAAAGGCTTGCCATCGTACACCTTCTCTGGCCGGAGCAGCAGAGAGGGGTCTAGCATAGAAATTGTGTTATCCTGAAAAATAAACGTTAAATGAAAAGCAAAAGTTTTTTCTTTTTTCATATTTTTTTAGGTTCTCGCTGTATGCTGCACATAACAAGGTAGGCAGAGGAAACCTGGGAACCAATTGTTAAGATACATCCTTCCTATTAAGACACTTCCGTTCCTTACTTTCCGCCGAGTTTGCACCATTGCATCTAGCACCACTATCACCTACAATCCGATAATATATAATTTATTATAAATTGCCACCACAATCGTTGATTACTGATCAGTGACATTGTAAGTTAATTTACATAAAATATGGCTACAGCTTCAAATAGGGTATAGGAGAGGTTTAGAGCATGCCATCAAGCCACCATATGAATTATTATTAATTCGAATCTGAATCATGCATTATTAAATAAATCATCTTCACGCTGTATCCCGCATACAGCAGGGCACGCAGAGGGAACCTAAAGTTAAGACAATCCGTTCCCCACTTCCTGCCGAATTCTGCCTCTGAACCTAGCCCAGATAGGTTGCGGAGTTGAAAACAAATTTAAAATTTAAACCTACTTTATGTTCACAGTGTTTTTATATAGTTTAATGATTGCTTGTATAAGAAATGTAAGAGTTGTTAAGTTTTTAGTGTTTTTTTTTTATAATTGTAAGGTATTTTAAAGTAATAAGCGCTTCTGAACTTCAAACTCACGAGTTTGGCAAGAGATGTTATATGTATTTTGAATGTAAAAGAAATAAACTAAAATAAAAATAAAATAAATTTCTGTAAGATTAACGTTCTGGTTTTCAAATTCTAGTCACTACAAATTACCGGATCTCCATTTAATTGTTTGCATATAAATTAAAAAAATATTATTAAAAACATTGTATAAATGTTCTGCAAAACATACGATGGGGTCACATTAGTTCGATAAGAGTTTAAACAATACTCGTCAAAGCTGTCATAATAAAAGTTACATAAGACGATAACGCGTATTAAGTAAAACTTAGGCCAGTCGTGGCTCAAGGGCACAAAGTGTGACTTTAAACACGCTAGGTTGTGGATTCGATTCCCACTCGTGAAAATGAAACATTTAATAATTGCATTTCGCTTTGGTGTGAAGGTAAATCACGGTGTTAAGTTCCGCTACTGAACACGCTATGTCTTCAGAATTCGACGGAAAACGGGTAGTGGAGTCTCTTAATAATGGGTTCCTTCTCCATGCTATATGGGAGATACAACGTGAAGCTTGATGTAACTTGTCTTTTATTGCTGTCTTGAACTAATAATAAGAACAGTTTCCGATTACATATATGTACGTTTAAGAAACGTATTTAAACAACTTTATTTTTTGCTACAAAGTCAAAGTCAAATAATTTTATCCAAAATCAAAAGTTACATACTTCATTTTTTGAAAGTCAAACAATGTCTGTAGGTAGCACCAGTTCACTAAAGTTAATGCCTCAGACCTGAGAAGAACCGGCGCAAGAAACTCAGCGGGACTTTTTTTTAAATAAAAACCCAAACAACCTTTTAATATTTCTGACAATGATACCTTGAAACAGACTGGGGGAGCATTTCATTCCCAAGGCGTGTTATCATTTATAAAATCATTAATTTGGTAATAACCTTTAACACACAAACATCTTTTCACAATTCTTTTAAATTGTGATATAGAACATTCTCTGACGTTATCTGGGATCCTATTGTAAAAGCGTACACATTGTCCCATAAAAGAATTACGGATTCGATGCAATCGAGTCACAGGTGCACTAAGTTTAAACCTATTTCTAGTATTAATATTATGACAATCACCAATTTTGGTAAAATCGTTAATTTTTTTTTAACATGTATAACATTTTCGAAAATATATTGAGATGCAACTGTCAATATATTGATTTCTTTAAACTTTTGCCTCAAGGAGTATTTAGGGCCTAAATTATAGATTGCACGAACAGCTCGCTTCTGCAGGACAAATATTGTTTGGATACCTGCTGCATTACCGCAAAGTAAGATCCCATAGGACATACTACTGTGGAAGTAACTGAAGTAAACAATTCGAGCCGTTTCCACGTCAGTTAATGATCTAATTTGTTTAACGGCGGTAGCTGGTTCCCAATAACATTTTTTTTTATAGATAAAAAATTAATTCTGCATTTATCACCACGTATCCAAAAAAAAAATATTTTATAGGAAAAATCAATTAATTAAATTGTTTTTTTTAAGATGTGCCAAAAATATTTCAAATATTTGCCAAATTAAAAAAAACATTCTAATAATAATTAATAAACTTACAGGATGAAGGATCTTCATATTGTCGTTGTCTATTTGGAGATGTCACCACGAGAACTGTCCCCCACGACCAGCGTCAACATCTTAAATGGGAGTGACAAATTGATTTATAGCTTCAGAGGCCGAGGCTCGACCTCTGAGGCTAAAATGTTATCAAATCTACGTAACTTACTTATTATGAAAATGGCAAATTTCAATGTCGTACTAGCGTTAATTGTTACAAATTCTTAATCGTAATTAATGGTTAACTTTGTTAATTATGTTTACATTAATTAATATGGTAATTTATTAATGCGTATATAGAAAGTGAAGCTTATCCGGGATTATATAATAATTGTGTTTATGTATTATATAGAAACGAGCACAAGCTATTAAGATCATAATTACGTATAACATAGTAAAACATCTACAATGTACAATGAAAGTAAACACCTGTTAGAATTTTCATTACAAATGTATTAAAAACTATACTGAGAGGCCATCCTGGCGCAGCGACACAAGGGTGTGAGTATGTGACTGTAACGCGACGGTTATGGGTTCGATCCCCACTCGAGGAAGGGAAATATTTATTTACGCTTATGTATATTTCAATTTCTTCGCTCTGCTGTAGAGGCAAAGCGCGGCGATGAGTTTGGCAGAAAGTAGGGAACGGAGTGTCTTAACACAGAGTTCCTTCTGCCTACCCTGCTGTATGCGTTATACAGCGTGAAGCTGATTTTTTTTAACTATGCTTACCAGACCGACATATCTACATTTTTTCAATTTCATTTAATGATATCTGTCTGTATAAATAAAACGATTTTTTCAAAATTAAAATGGACAAAAATAAATGAAAATATTTGTAAAAAGCATGAGGCACAGAGAGCACCTCTCGGAAGACATGTATGAAGAGGTTGATGACATTGAACGAGGCGAAAGAGGTATGCAGAGACCGTAGCGTTTAGCTTTCTGGCTACCCCGCTGGGGATACAGCGTGAATATATAAGAAAATATATTGAATTGAAAAAGACATAGCCTGACACGAGGAGTAACAATTTGTGACTCAAGTTGTAGAGACATTAGATAACTAATTTAATATATTGCGTCGTACATAATTAATAGAGCATAGATTTAAATGTTGCTGTTACCTTACATAATACTTAGTTTATGAGGTCGTTGTGGCGCAGTAGAATAAGCGTGTGATTGTAAAAACTACGTCTGTGGAATCAATTTCCACGCGGGGGAATGTCTTATTATATACTAGCTGACGCGGCGAACTTCGTACCGCCTAACAGTCATTCTTTCTCAAATATAAACTTCTTGAAAACGTTAAATACTTTTAGATCTTTTGATAGAGTGAAGCGATTACAATGAAATAAAAACTAAAACCTACTTTCATTTACTTGCAATTTTTTTTTATAAAAGTTGCTTAAATTTGTTGTTTACTCTTTACTTGATACGTGTTCATATAAAGAGACAAACAGACAAAAATTCCAAAAATGCTGGAAATGGATTCTGTTAGTTATTCTCTAACACTGGCTAATTTTTTTTAAATATTTTCAATGTACAGAAACGACTTTTCTACAGATTTATTATAGGTACAGATATAGATTAATATTTTATTTTACCTAGTGTTACTTTGTGCCGAATTCTGAAAGTATTTTGTGTAAAGTGGCGGAACTCAACGCCGCGCCTTGACAACATATATTTTTTAAACTTATCGCTGTATACTACACAGACCAGGGTATGCCGAGCGAACTTCATGTTAAGATACTCCGTTCTCCAATTTTCGTCGAATTCTGGAGCCATTGCGTGTGCATCAAATATATTGGCATTTTCTATTGTATGGATCACACATACTACGTCTCGTGGAAGAAATATGACGTAATGGTTACAAATAAGTCTCAATTGAGTGTTTAATGTAGGGGAATGCAGAATAATTATTTACATAATAATACCAGGCAAAATATTTTCTTAGAAAAATAATCTTTTAGAGATTTTTAACCTTTTTAAAGTGTTATTTTATAATTCAATGCCTAGACATAGATAAAACGCGACAGGTTCGATTTTCCCCGAGGAATTGCAAAAAAATTTAAATCAGCTTCACGCTGTATCCCGCAAACACAGTAGGCAGAGGGAACCTGATGCTAAGACACTCTGTTCCTCACTTTTCGCCGATTTCTGGAAGTATTGCATGTCGAGTGGCGGAACTCAGCACCGCGCTCTTACCTTGGTACCAGAGCGAAGAAATGAAAATATTAATAAATAATAATAAATTCCTAGGGCTAATACCCAAAAGACGGCTTTGAGTTCCGCCACTAAAAACGCAATACTTACAGAAATCGGCGAAAAGTGAGAAACGGAGTATCTTAGAAGGAGTAGGGAGTGTAATGTTGAAACACTAAACTCCCTCTGCCTACCCTGCTACCAGCGAGATAAAAGACAAAATAAAAGAACAAAATATATAACCGCAAAGAAAAAGTAATCCCAAATATAACTGTAATAGTACGTTTACTAAGGAACTCAAAGGCAATTTATCTTCATTTTCCGCACAATGCACATCTATATTTATCTTACAAGCCGAGGTCACCAATCAAAGCGAGCAAACCCGAGTATTCAGCTAGTTAAGTGTCAGTTAGCGGTCACGGCCACGACGCCACGAAGATAAAAATATATAACGTATCTATCTCGTACGTTATATATTTCTTATTAACGTAACGTAACGTATTACTCGCAATTTTTTATGTAGGATGTCGATTTATAAATATATTATACTTTGAAAACTTTATAGTACGGTCAACAAGTCGTGGCTGCTTTGATGTTAGGATTTTTCTTAAATTTTGAATTATATTTTCTTTCCAACTTTCCAACTTTCTTTCAGTAAACCTAACTTCAGGGCGGCCATAACTTGTTGACCGTACTGTAAAATATCTAAAGCGATAAATCTCAAATAATTTAACCGTTTTATAAACTACTACGAAGTGTATTTTAAATTATTTATTTTATTTAAATAAAAAAAAGTTATTTATGCGTTTTTGCAAATTTTCACTTGCGATATTTAACTTGGGGTTTTGAAATATAATAAAAATCAAAAAGAAAATCAGCTTCACGCTTTATTCCGCACATGGCAGGGGAGATAGAGGGAACATAGTGTTAAGACACTCCGTTGCCCACTTTCTGCCGAATTCTGGAGGCATTGCGTGTTGAGTAGCAGAACTCAACGCTGCGTTTTGCCTCGACACCAGAACGAAGAAATAGGAATATAAACGTAAATAAATATTTCACTTCCTCGAGTGGGAATCGAACCCACAACGGTCGCGTTACAGTCACACCTTGGGCCGCTGCGCCACAACGGCCTCGATAGTTGATATTTGACTTTATGTAGCAAGGTACGTAAGGAAGCTAGAATAAATAGTAAGGCAGAAGGTAAGGAGGGACCTTCGATTGGTACTTAGAGAGTGATAGATCAGTATCTTATCCGTGAATTGTTTGAAGTTACAGAGCAAAACTAAAATATATATCTATATTATATCATATATTAAAGACAAATGAATTCTTTAAAAATTATTTTATATAATAATAAAATATGTTGGTAGAACACTTAATGTTTCAGTGATATAGAAGTAGCTCAGTAGTAATGTCTACTGAATGGTGTAACCTATTAGGAATAATTTTTAAACACGCTGTATAATATATAGAGACAAGAGTGGGCCTCTATTTATATTTACGGCATTTCGATTCGCCGAATATTCGCGGCATTGCGTATACAGTGGTGGAACTCAACGCCGCGATTTGCCTTGTTACCAAAATCAAAATAAAAAAATTAAATTTCATCCTTACGTACATATAAGTGAAGTTAAAAAAAATAAAAAAGAAATAAAATTATACATATTATTAAATGCTTTAACATTATTTTTTTATTAACTTATCGATATATTTTGATGAGTTTAAGCAACTTTGACCTCATTTTGATTAGATAAAAAATTTCATGTAGTTCAATACTCGACTGTGTGCACCTCCAAAGCTCACTTATCGCTACATTGAAAAAAAAGTTAAATAAGAGGTTCCACTCAACGCGCAATGCCTTAGAATTTAACGAAAAAATCGAATAACCTTGACACTAGGCTCCTCCTGCCAGAGGAGTAACGAGCTTAACTCGCGCCCGGGGCAAAATACTTCTTCAGCGCCCCCCAGACGAAGCCATTTAATTTCATATTTATTAAATATATATATTTAAATAGTTTTGAGGACCATTCGACGCCCCTTTAGGAATAGCACCTGGGGCATGATGGGACATGGGACCCCCCTTGCCCCTCACTACGCCACTAACCCCTGCCTACGAAAGAAGTAAAACACTTAGAAGAAACAACAAGAGGATAATGAAAAACAATTTTTCAATGAAGTCATATATTTCCTTCGTAGATAGACAATAAATACTGAATGAAAAAATAATTAAGTACATCATTGATTGAAATAAATTTGATATTAAATATATAAGGAAAATATGCTTTTTATAACAATATAAACAAATAGCAATTAATTTAGATGTTAGCCATTAAATAAGTTACTCTTAAAACAAGGTTCCCTCTGCCTACCCTGCTCTGTTACCACTCGCACACGCCGGGGATGTATTTCTCAATGAGTCCCTCGTAGTAGGGCCAGAGCGCTTCAATGTCGGGAACCTTCTCACTCTTTGTGTAAAGATCGTATTTGCTGTAACAAAGAACAATGAAAGCAATTGTTTTACTTAGTTGACATAAACGATGTAAGATACAGATTTCAATCTATATAGGAAACGGGTGTAGGAATATTGAAATTTTTTTTTCCAGCTTTACGAATACAATGCGTATTAAGTGGCGGTACTCAACGCCGCGGTTTGGCCTCGACACTAGAGCGAAGAAATGAAATTATGAAGTATTTCCTCATCTCCCATGGGAATCGCACCCACAACTCGTTGCGTTTACAGTCAAACTTCGAACAAAATTTTTATTCTAAATCATTGTTATTAGTTGAGGCCGTTGTGAAGCAGCGGCACAAGGGTGTGACTGTAACGCGATGGATATGGGTTCGATCCCCACTCGAGGAAGTGAAATATATATTTACATTTATATTTCCATTTCTTCGCTCTGGTGTCGAGGCGAAGTGCGGCGTCGATTTCTGTCACTCAAGACGCAATTGATCCAGAATTCGATAGAAAGTGGGGAACGGAGTGTTTTAGCACTAGGTTCCCTCTGCCTACCCTGCTGTGTGCGGGATATAGCGTGAAGCTCATTATTATTAATTTACTTACTTGAATTCTAGTACCCATTTCAAGATTTGCTCGTCTTTCTCGTTGGTGAGGTGACGGTAGTCGCCACCCGCATGCCATGGGTACAGGGAGTGGTACCTACCACCAGCACAATTTTGAAATAAAAAATCTATTTCTCAAATCTATTCTCTACTTTTTGCTACATAAAAATTAGCCGTCTTTTGTGGTACACAAAAACAATATATGATTTTAGTGTTTAAAAAAATATATGATAAAATTATTACAAATTTACATGATTCCTAATAGAAATTAATAAATGAAATCTAATCATTTTACTAGTAAGGAATATTTGAAGCTGACCTGATCATGTAAAGCCCCTTCTCAGGTATCTTAGACTTGTTGTGAAGCAGGAACTGGTAGAGGTATTCGTCATGGCTCCACGACATCAGCACGTTGTCCAGACCACAGTGCGGCTTGTACATGCCGTTCTTTGTGCTGATAGAATAAAAAAAATAAAAATAAGAGGCTGTCGTGGCGCAGGGGTGAGATTGGGCACACAAACGCGGTGAACGCAATGGTTGTAGGTTCGATCCGATTTCGAAGGAATTAATTATTAAATATTTTTATGTTTTGCTCTGGTGGCGAGGTAAAGCGCGGCGTAGAATTCTGCCACTGAACACGCAATGTCTTGAACAGTTAATAATTAAATATGTATTTTTTTTTCTAATAATCTGTTTAAATTATGTGTAGCTCTGTACTGTACTTAGATAATACTTATAAGTAGAAAACTATAATTGGCTGTATTTTTTTGTATAAGTTTTTTTTATAAGTAGTTATTATTATGCTGTTGTTTTCTGTAAAATAAATAAATAAAATAAAATAAAAAAATATTGATAAAAAATGTGGTTTTAATGATAAAACTAAAATAATTTTAGTAAAAACCAACTTGTATTTGGGGTTGTATGTGTCAGGATTGTCCTTGAAGCTTTTAGGACCGTACACGATAGAGTCTGCCCACTTGCAGCCGACGGGGAAGGTGTCACCCACCACGCACCATTGCGGCTCGCCGTAGAACGCCATTACCTAATCAAAATTAAAAAGAATATTCCAATACATATTATTTTATATTTTCAGCTTCACGCTGTATCCTGCACACAGCAGGGTAGGCAGAAGGAACCTAAGTGTTAAGACACTCCCTTCCCCATTTTCTGCCGAATTGTGGAGACTTTGCGTGTAGAGCCGCGGAACTCATCGCCGCGCTTTGCGTTTACACCAGAGCGATGAAATTTAAATATAAATTTAGATAATTATTTAACTTCCTCGAATGGATCAAAAAAAATGGAACCATAACCGTCGCGTTACAGTCACACCACTGTGCCGCTGCGCCACGACGGCCTCAACTTCATTCTAATTTTCATAATATTTACAAAATACTTAAGCTTTATAAAATATTAAGTTATGTTTTGTTATGTAAGTAAAACTATAATAAATATTATTTCCCGACAATATAATGTATTTATAAAGGGACATGTACTGACTAACTGAGGTAAGACGTACACACAGACGTAACCGCTGTGCGTAGAAACGTGAAATTTGGACATATATTTAGTTTCGTAATCTGGACATCCATTAAGAAGGGATTTTGAAAAATTTTAACCCTAAAGGGGTGAAATAGGGGTTGAAAAAAATTTAATCTACACCGATTTTTATATAAGTTTAAATTCAGACTCTTATAAATATTACATTGAACACGTGTTTCACGGTTTATTAGAATTCACCCCTAAGGGTAATAAGCGGGCGAAGCTGCGCGCGTCCACTAGTTGTTATATAAAATTTGACCTATAACAAAAAATTATTAAAGGCTAAGCTAATATAAGATTAAAATTTGAAAACCTATAACAAAAATGATTAAAGGCCGTTTAAGGTTATGTGGATAACATCAATTTATCATTGCACGCTGTATCCAGCGTGGGAGACAGATATAACCTAGGAATCTATTGTTAACTTAGCGGCATGTCTAGTTTCTCCACTTCTCATATTTTCAAAAATACCTTTCACAAAACCACTTTTTACCTTTCCCAAATCATGGATAAGGCCTGTAAGATGGAACCAGTCATCATCAGGG
>DWGR01003208.1:0-12482 GCA_018247715.1 Heliconius burneyi | reverse complement strand
ATCATTAAGTCTATATATCGCCATAGATTGGCAAATAATAAATACAGTTTAAATACAACATAATATAAAATTACTGGAATTGAAGTCTTTGACTAAAGTTACAATTAACTATAATAATACAAAAATGGGCTAACATTTTCACAAAATTTTCTCGATCCCTCCTTTGTATCGAAAGTGAAAAATTGCAATTTTTTTTATTATTATTGTATTGAAAAAATAACGAGGGCAGTTTTCGATTACATACACATATAAAAAACGCGTAAATAAGTATTTGTTTCTGAATTTGAAAAAAAAACCAGTAAAGTACACTTATTAGTTAAAAAGAGAAATAAAAATATTTGCGATTTTTCACTATGGATACTCTACTTAGGGATCATCGATCTCATATCTTTTTAAATAGACATTAAAATATGAGATCAAAAATTAAAAATGTTAATTAGCCGATTTTTGTGACATATTTTACTTACTACCTACTTATTAATACTTTTTTTTACAAAATAAAATAGCAATCACATGGGCAAGATAAAAAAATATCGACAATCCCAAACACTTAAAGCCATAGACTATTAAAAAAGACGAAGAAGAAGACTATTTAAAAAGACATTTCTTTGGCTATAGCCGAATGTTGATATCACATATACTTTTATACCGGTATAAATACAAAAATCACGTTGCAAACCGATATTTAAGCCCTACATAGCAGAGGAATCTGAAAGAGAACATGATGCCTACCATTATCCCTATTTCAAACCAGACCGAGGTATTTTCGATGTCTAGATATTTTAGTAGCACTTCTGGTTTGGCGAAATGGCAGTAAACATCGTTGCATTCCAAAGGTTTTCTTCCAAATCCAAAGACAGTTAAGACCATGGCGACTACTCCACATCTTATAAAGGAAGTCTTCATTATAATGTTCATTAAAAGAGGTATTCTATGCGCGAAATCGAACCCGTATATAGCAAGGCCGAGGAACGGCGCGATGGCTGCTGGGCCAATGGCGCATCCATTCTGTAATAAATGTATAAAATATTATTTCATGTTAGACCGTCTTCCACTACCGCTTAGGGAAAGAGTTTTTTAACTGTGTTCAGCTTCATGCTGTATCCCGCACACAGCCGGGTAGCCAGAGGGAACCTAGTGTTAAGAGACCCACAACCGTCGCGTCACGGTCACACCATTGTGCCGCTGCGCCACGATGGCCGATTTTCACTGTGTTAAATTCTTATCATAATATTATATACAGAGTGTTTTTATCAGCGCCACTTTAAATGAAACCACAGTTTTAATTACTCTATAAAAGCCTAAAATAATCTATTTTTTTCCCAAAAATTACAAAGTATTTTTTTTTACGAAATCACAAAAAATCATACGTTTAAATTGTTGAGGTATCTTGATTAATTTCTTTAAGGATGGGTTTGAAATATTATACCCTATATGCTGTTCCCATACAGGAGCGCTGACGCTTTCGCCTGTATAATAAGTTTTACCAGATAAGTAAGATTTTTTGTATAAATTTATTATAACTTGAGATATGATTAATACTTACCCTAACACTAAATACAGATCCGATCGCCATTCCAATCCCCTCGGACACCAAAGAAACAACGTTGCCAATGAAACAGAACGCAATAAATCTGGCAACATTAAATGGCACGCCAACCATAAAGAATACGATAGTACAAAAAACTAAATTCAAAATTATTTGCACTGGCAACTTTGATACGGTTAGTGCAGCGTAGTACGGAAACAAACTGTACCAACTGTTAAAATGCTCTTTTTTAACCAGTTTTACTTCTTGCGGATCTGTAAATAAGAGATTTTTTATATAAGAAAATTAGTTAACGTTTAAGGTTATAAAACTGAATATATTTTATAAGTAATTATTATGAGTATACATGAGGTAGGCATAGAAAAGAAGGTATAATTTTTTTTTCATAAAATATTACAGCGTGAAGCTGATTTATTTCATTTTATTTTTTTAACTTTGTCGGTTATTACCAGTTAACAAAACCAGCTTTTAAGTTTTACATATGAATACATATATATATATATATATATATATATATATATAATAAGTATATACATATAACAACGTATATAAGATACAAATATATAAACAAAACAATATATAAAAAGCCAACTATGTAGTAACATAAGAAAATTCTATAACTTATTGTAATTACATAGAACCTCTTTCCTAATAATTTAGAAACATATAAACGATATGTGTTTTTTATCTTGTAAAAAACACATATCGTTTCGATTCGATTTCTAAGAATATATTATATTGATACCAAATGTGTTAATTTCATAAATAAGGTATTTTTTGTAGAAATTATTGAATACAAATAGTAATATTTATTTGTAATAATTGTAACCTTGTAGATTGAACAGGTTTCTAAAGATAGAATGTGTTTTAGTTTTCAATTAATTTATCCGGATAAATATTATGTATATATATATTTCAAGCTTCATACATGCAGCAGCATGGTTTGTTTATCGTAAAATATGCCTGTCCGGATATACGCAAATGTAAGTCCTTACTCTTCCCTTCGCCTGCGTTCGATATATTGTGTGTTAGATGGCGAAACTGAACGCTGGGCTTTATCTTACAATGAAAAATTACATGAAGACAAAAATTTTAATTTTATACTTACAGACTATCACCGGCACCATAATATGCGTGTACGCGAAGAATATGACGAGGCCGACGCACATTTTTAGATGATTGAACATTTCCCTGCCGTCATTGGCCGTACCGAAGAAACACACGCCTATAAGAACCGAGCACATCACGTGGTGTATTGCTTGGATCCATAGTGCTGTAAAAAAAGATCTATTTATAAGATAAATATTTATTAAGTAAATTTTACTTTCTGCCTATTCTATAGATTAGATTATATATATTTTCTATTACTATTTACAATATTGATAGTATAACCAGCACGTAGCAGGATAGGTTGAAGGGACCTGGGAATCTAGTGTTGAGACACTTCCCCGATTTCTGCCGAATTCTGGAGGCATTGCGTGTTGCACAGGGGAACTCAACGCTGCGCTTTTTGCCTCGTTACCATAATGATGAATTAAAAATAATAAATATTGCATTTCCTCGAGTGGAAACCAAAGCGTTTACACTCGCACACTTGTGCCCATGCGCCGGAGCGACCTATGTATATTTAGACTTTTTAGCACCTTTAATAGGTAAACAAATAGTTTTTTTTCTTTTTTAACGTCGCTTTCTATTTCTAAACATAGCGAATGCATATACTCGTATATAGAGCGGAAAATAATGTCACTTTTTTCAATTAGACCTCTATTATACATATAATGGTATATACCATTGGGGCCAACTTTCACAAAAACAGTATAATAGTTGTTATAGAAGAAAATTACAACTGTATCCCAAGAACGAATAACTATCGAAAAGTATTCGAATCGTTGTCGATACCAATTTGTATAGGAATTGAACAACATCCTATACAAATTGGTATCGACGATTCAAATACTTTTCGATAGTTATTCGTACTTGGGCTACTGATTTCATATTTTTTTAACACGGAAATTATTGGCTTAAAATATATATTCTAATTTAGCAATAAAAAGCTAGCTTAGAGCTAGCTTACTAATTACCTGCATACAAGCAAGTCTTTATTGAGGATATAAACATAGCTGTCAATTGATTTAAATACCTATATACATACATTTTAAAACATGCTATTTTAAAACATGATATTATGTTACACTAGTGGGCCCGTGCGGCTACGCCCGCTTGAAATAGAAATATTAATAAAGAAATTGAAAACTAAAGATTTAGTCAACTCAGTAAAACAGTTGTAAATAACTGTTACGGCAATCAGCAAATTTGTACTTTAAATAGACATGACTTTTTTATTAATGAACAGATTGTAATAAAATAAATCCTATATCTATGTTTTCGAAAGCTTAACAGAATCCAATAGTGCAAAACCGCATCTAAATCGGTTAAGCCGCTTCTGAGATTAGCGATTAGAAACGCACAGACAAAAATTTTAAAACTCATTGTTTTGGGTTCTATTACATCGATAAAGGTTCCCAACAACATTATTTTTTCAAATATCTTCCAAGTACAAACACCGACCCTCTTACGATTTTATTATAAGAATAGATTTGCCCGATGTAACTCTAACCACAGGTAGGTAAGGTAGAATACATCGAAACGAAAAACATGATGTTGTAAAATCTATAATAGATTTGATTAATTAATGGATTATTTAACATAAGAACCGAATTAAATCGAATAATAAGTAAATTTCGAACCAGTAGGTATTCAATTCCTCATGCTAGCCATTTCAAAGAATAAAGTTGTCAGTTTATGATATTAAGTAAATTACTATAAATATATTATCTGTATATAAAAGTTTTTTTTTCTCTTACGTTTAAATTACTTTTGTGTAATAAAAATTTATTAATGTACGAATGTATGTAGTGAATTAGAATAACAAAAAAATTTGCTTTTTAGGGTCCCGTACCCGTTTAAGAAATAACGGAAGAAATATCTTTATGGGATAACGTTGTTCGTCTGTCTGAACAATGCAAATAAAAAACTCGATTTATATATTACAGTAAAAAAAACTATTTACATACTTACAAACTTGTACTTCCCGTTGACGTACATTCCTAAAATCCATACGGCACTATCAGTTTACGAGTCCGACTCGCACTCGACGGATATTTCATTTATATTTTAATCATATATGTTGTTCATTATTTGACTTAACAATGCTTAATGAAAACAAATTAAAACAGAACGTAATGTACTTTTAACATTCTCTATAAATATCACTAAAGCCGGATGTTGTATAAAGGAAATAAATATAATGGCGACACAGAATAAATATACATCGAGACTAGTCGTGGCGCAGAAGCACCCCACCTTTCGCCGAATTCTGGAGACATTGTGATTTAAGCAGCGAAACTCAACGCCGCATTTTGCCTCGACACAAGGGCTAAGAAATGGAAATATAAATTTAAATAATATTTCATTTCCCCGAGTGGGGATCGAACCCAGAAGTAGTCTTGTTTACAGTCACACCCTCGTGCCGCTGCGCCACGACGGACTATATAATTTAATATTAATAGTATAGTTACGTTATTTACGTTTTATTCTCTTACGCTTAAATAACTTTTGTGTAATGGAAGCTAATGTACGAGTATGTTATAATAACAAAACAACTTAGCACTTTCTAGGGTGTTGTACCTCAAAATAAATATGGGAATAAATATAACTATGTTATTTGTATGTACGTCTGTCCGTCTGTAAATACCATGTATATCAATAATTGTGATGTTTATGTATTACCGCAAGAAATGAGAACAATGCAAATAATGGAAAAAAATCGATTTACATACATATTATAATACAAAATAATTACAATCTAATTGCATACTTGTACTTCCCGTTGACCTACAATCCTGAGATGTATACGGAAGTTGCGATTTACACACTTGATAATATTTCATTTATATTTTAATCATTTATGTTGACTTGTAGAACAATGGTTAATGAAAACAAATGAAAAAAAGACCAAAGTACTTTTTAGTTACTATCGATATAGCCGGATATGATTTCTATATAAAGCACGTAGCAGTAGGGGGAGACCTCGGTTAGCCTTTGAAAACACAGTATCAAAGATACCGGAGGAAAGTCACGTAAAAAGCAACAGGACCCACCGAAGGGCATGTATGAAGATGTTGCTGACAGTGGACGAGGCGAAAGAGATATGACTACCCTGCAAGGGATAAAGCGTGAAGTAAGTTAAGTTATATAAAGCACCGTGCGAAATAAATGTAAGTGCTGCACATCCATTCGTTTATTGAGTGAAGATGACGCATTGCTTGTGAAAGATCTATATTGATGTGCGGCCATGATTTATTTATTCAGAAGCATCGGAATTAATTCAACGAGCGAGACCACTTGCATACAAATTTTTGTATACATTATTGTTTATTATACCTTATATTATTGTTGACTTTTTCGAAATATTGTGAAGGTTTTCTTTTAAAAATGCAGAAATTTTCTATAGTTCTATTGAAATTTGGCTCCTAGATCCTAATATTCATATATATACATATTTAAATTAATCGACTTTTAAGAAATGTATGTCGTGAGTTATGTTTATTAAAAATAAATCAGCTTCACGCTGTATCCCTCACACAGCAGGGTAGGCAGAGGGAACCTAGCGTTAAGACACTCCGTTTTCCACTTTCTGCCGTCTTTCGGAGGCATTATGTATTGAGTGGCAGAACTCAACGCCGCGCTTTGCCTCGATGCCAGAGCGAAGAAATGAAAATATAAACTTAAATAAATATTTCATGTCCTCGAGTGGGAATCGAACCCACAACCAGTCGGTTTTACAATCACAGCTTGTGCCCCTGCGCTCAGGCCTTATATTTTTATTATTTTTTTATATAAAAATATTTAATTCTCACCCATTTTTTTTATGTCACATTTACTAAAAATATATCGAGATAACACTTAATAATCCTTTTCACATACACTTGTCATAAACTTATGAATTTATAATGTTTAACTATAAAAACTCATGTATACGTCTGTCTGTCTGGTCTCTTTTACAATAGCCTATTATTATCTACATTTTTTTTTCGAACATGAGGTTAATGCTGTTTAGCTCTATTGGCTTTTACAGCGACACCGGTTGGGTAGGGAAGAGGGTACTCTGTTCCTGAAAATTATCTACATTATATAGGCACATTATATATATTTTTACTGTTACTGACATTTTTTTGGTTGGTCTCATAATAATATGAAAAAGAAAATAAATGATGTATCTAACATCTTTTCTCTGCTCTTATCTCTTACGTTATAATAAGTTACAAGGTTAATTTAAAATGATTATTAATACATAAAAATTATAAATATTTTTACTATCTATATTAAATAACATTAAAAACTAAAGAGTTTATTTGGATGAACGCCCTAATCTCGTAAACAACATTTTTGATTATTATTTTTACATTGAATGTTCGATTAACAAAGGAAGGTTATAATCGGTATAATTAATATTTAATTATTTCCATCAACCATACGGGCGAAGCCGCAGGATTCAGCTAGTTATAGCGTATAAAATAACAAATTAAATTAGAAATACAGTGTCATTAATTAGATGGGTATATTGTAAGCGCAGCTAATACTGTAAGGTCAAGTAAATAAGCAAAAAATGTCATACGACGCAGACGCTAGCATTGTGATAATTAATATGACTTTACCGTGGTACTGTGGTGGTATATATATATATTGGAATAGGATCACCCTGGTACTGGTGGTGTCGTAAGAGGCGACTAAAGTACGGGTGGGAGAGTCACGTCGCCAGCAATGGCAACACGCATGGGCAGACTCGACCGGATCATTACCACCCCCGACATTTAAAACCAGCGTGAAGTAGTGGCTTTATGCCACTGCGTTTCGCATTAGGTAATGCCGGACTCCGGCGCCCAACCACCTCAAAAGCTGGCAGCGCACCAGTAGCTCCTCTGGTGTTACGCGGTGTCGTGGGCGGCAGTGATCACTTACCATCACTGACTGGTGACTGGACCAGGTCTTTTTCCATAAAAAAAGAGAGAGATTTCACTAACCTTTTATATTTTGATTAAAGAGAGAGATGATGTCCAGGTTTTTTAATTTTATCTTATTATTTTCACCGCTTATTCAATCAAACTTACCTTGTCTGTTTCTCGATATTTGCAGTAACATTCTACACAAAAGTATTGTAAACTGCTCGAAATACGTTGTTGGGTATTGATTAACATTATCCTGCATCTTCATCCACGCCAAAGATGAGTCGTCTTGAGATATTTGACTTAAAGACAAGGTAGAGTTACTTGCTACGTTCGACTGTTTCACTTTATATGTACATTTGTCATTTGATAATAAAATCTGTGTTTCTCCAGATTCGTCCTCTATTTGATAGCAGATCTTCAATTCCAGGTTATTTAATGGCTCGTTGACTGTGGTGTCCGCTTTCGCTGATTTGTATACCCTGCCATTCAGCATTTCGTCGCAAAGCATATTTATGTTTTGTGGGGTTTCCGTTACTTCGATTACTGGAAATGTAATGTTTTCAGTTAAATTCTAAATAAGATAATAAAAGGAACAACTTTGACTGTAAGCTAATATATATATTTTTTCATTTCTCCGCTCTAGTGTCGAAGCAAAGCGCAGCGTTGAGTTCCACCACTCAAGACAAAACGCCCCAGGGGAACGAAGTGTTTTAACACTACTTCCCTCTGCCTTCCCTACTGTGTGTGGGATACAGCGTGACGCTTAAATAAATATGTTAGACATGGTTATCGCTACTACCTGTAAGTACGTTAATATATATAAATTTATGCTGAATATATAAATAAAATATTCTATTTCTTCTAATTATTAGGTATATATGGACTATAAAAGTTAATATCACGCTTCGTCAATCCTTATACTGTACAAAATTCAAACCTGCATCCTAAACTAAAAAAACACATTGTGCCAAATATTTTTTGTTATTTTTAATGTGTTTCTAATTATAATTTAACGTACAATAAATAATTATAATTATATAAGAAAATCTATAGGTTTTCTCTGTTGTTACACTATTGAGATAACAAAAGATTAAAAAGTGGATCATAAAAGTGGAACAAACATGCTTTCGCCTTATCCATTTAGCATTTAAAAGGCTTCTTTTAGTGTTCTTAGTGAACTTGTAATGCTACAATGTGAATACAAGGCCAGAAATGCAGGAAAATCAAGTTTCACTACAAGAACAATAATCATTTTGGAAATATTTCAACAGATATAATAAGTGTAAGCATTTACATATTGATATGTCCAGAGCAACATTTTTTCCTTTAATCCTTTAATACCTAGAATAATATAGTATGTAACACCGGCTGCATTTTAAATAACAACACTGTTTTCCTTTTTAAGATATAAATGTTGCCATATATTATATTAGTTTACATATTATTTACCGGCTTCAAAGAAGAGGTTATGAGTTTGACATGTGTGTATGTTTTTATTGAAATTTGATGATATTTATGTGTAATGAATGAATTCAAGTACATATTCTAAATTTTATACCCGTATGTATGTATATTTGTACACAAATATCTCGGAAACTAAAAGTTATATCGAGATTAATCCAATTAAGATTTATTTAACTTGGTTCAGTGTTTTTGTATTACTTCCATCTTTTTATTCATATATAATGTTTTTATTATGTTTAATTAATGTATTTAAGTATTCTGTACTTGAAATCTTACTGAAATCTGCAGGATTATGATGACGTGGACACGTCAAACCTATACTGTTCAGAAACGGGACCATTGCATCTGTGTCGCCTTGGTAGATGCAGCGACCATCAGCCACTATGTACACCTGCGAAATAAACAATTAAAACATATTTACTATCAACGCACTAACCAACTTAGTTTTAGGCACAAGGGTGTGACTGTAACGCGACGGTTGTGGGTTCAATCCCCACTCGAGGAAGTGAAATATTTATTGACGTTTATATTTCTATTTCTTCGCTCTGGTGTCGAGGCAAAACGCAGCGTTGAATCCTGCCACTCAACACGGAATGCCTCCAGAATTCAGCAGAAAGTGGGGAACGGAGTGTTTTTACACTAGGTTCCTTCTGCCTACTCTGCTGTGTGCGGGATACAGCGTGAAGCTGATTAATAAATAAAAAAAGCAATATTAATAAATAAAAAATTTATTAATATTGCTTGAACTAAAAGTTTCTTATTCAGACCACTGGTTCGGAGTTGCTCATTTACTGCATGAGTTAGCTGATGGAAAAAAGGGACGCAGTTGGGGTCAGCCTGTCTAAAGGGCAATATTTATTTTGAAAAATATTCTCGTGTGACTGTAAGCGCGATAGGTTGTGGGTTCGATTCTTACTCAAGGAAATGAAATATTTAATATTTTCATCTTTTCGCTCTAGTGTCGAGGCAGAGCGCTGCGGAGTTCTGCCACTTAAGATGCAATTCCTCCACCATCTCCAGAATTCGGCGGACACACGAGCTATCACACAATTATTGTGATATTATCATAATCGCGCCTAACAAAGGTAGTTCTGGTACAATTATAGTTTAATTTACAATATACAATCTTAAACAAATAAGTAAATTATTCAACTGACGGAAGTTTATAACACAGTTTTCTTAATTCCTATCGCTATATATAATAAAACAGTAAAAATATTTTGTCTGTACATTAAGTATTTTTTACCAAAATGGATAAAGGAACACTTAAAAAGAATAATAGAAAGCAATTTTTTTTTCTTTATTGTCGTGTCTGTCTGTCTGTTTGTATGATCACGCTAATCTCCGAAAGTACTAAACCGATTTACTTCAAACTTTCACCAATTGCTTAGTTTTAACTCAACTTAACATCTTAAGTTTGCTTCATCAAAATCGGTTCATTAAAAAAAAGTTATCGGTTTTTGAAAGAACTTAAGGCATGAGTTTACCTGCAAATGTAAAGCAATCCATATCTATACTTATAATAAATCGGTATGTGTTTGTGATAAATCTATTTTTAACCGACTTTTAAAAAAAGGAGGAGGTTCTCAATTAAATTTTTTCGATACAATATTAGATTAATTATTTTGGATTTGATTTAGATATTGTATTATTCGGTCGGATTTGGGTATTTTTTGTAATATGCAATCATTACAGTTATTTTACAAACAATATTATAAATCCTTACTCAAATCAATAATTTAACATTTAAGGTTGTTTCTGAACGAGTAAATTAAAGTAGTCATTGACATCAACACTATTGACTGTCAGACAACTCTGTTTATTTAATGAATAATCATGTAGTTCAAGCGGGCGAAGCCGTTGGCTACAATATATTCATAAATATAAAACTCGTTATTATTAAGATGTTCTGAGAATATAAATCTTCCATTAATTCATTTAAATTATAGACACATTCTTAGAAAAAAAAATGACAATTTTTTTATTATTTCTTTGTTTGATAATGGAAAATACTAAATTATAGAAAATTCTCTCCTCAATGATATTTAAACAAAGGGAAAGTACTTATACTCGAAAAATATATTTTTAAATAATTTACGCAGTAAAGGAACGTGAATCGAGCTAACGAGAAACAGGTGTCAGGTAAATTAGATACACTGTACATATACAGGCTATGGAGAAGGTATTTAAATAATAGAGTTTATTCGAAGTAAAAGACGAAGTTCTTACTTATTATTTTTATTTAAAAAAAAACTATTATAGCTTACTGCAGGACGCTATTCCACGGCAATACCACAGATTTAAATATAAAAATGTAAATACATTATTTTATATAAAAAAATTAATCTTATCTTCTCTTTCCGTTTTCTTACTAGACCTTTACAGACTTAAAGAATAATGTATACAAATAAAAAAAACCTAATGTTTTCCAATGCTATATTTGTTAATTCTACTACTAATTCAAATCCTGTTACCCTCAAAATTTACTACTTTTTTTTTTTTAATAAGTATATCTTTAATTTACATATTTAAAACAGCATACCCACTTGTACACATGTAATTGCGGCTACTTTGTCAATTATTGCTTACTGACTCATGGGCCGCTATATCGCTGTAATTATTGTAATAATACAACTACATTAAGCGCTTATTAATGATATTATGCCATTCCTTTGTAATAAAATGTTATTATTATTATGACACGTCTGTTGATAGTTTACATACGATTTATGGCTACGTTTTATATATTTTTCAGCTTATCATACGAGTATTTAGCACGGTAACCTAATGTAAATAAGCTCACTGTTACACAAGACTGTTCTCAACGCCGCTCTATGTTCTCACAGAAAATTAAAAAAATTATCTGTGTGGGATTGGAACTCACATATACAGACTTTATAGTCCGAAAGTGCAACTGTGCCACCATGGCGTTATGTAGGTATATTTTTTTATTATATGTTCCTTTTCATTTCCTATTTTGTGGTCAAGATTGTCTAGAAAGCTTAAATTAAATTGCAATTAATACTTAAATTCTTTCCATATATTGAAAAGAGAAGGTCATCTCTGATCGGACTTAAAATAGATACAATTTGGTAACTATTATGTTAGTAGTAAGTTATAATTTTTTAAGTACTTTGAGTACCGTCGCTGGTTAGAGTTGGACCGTAACAATATTAAAGCTTATCAATAAGAATAAAATAAAATATGATATATAGTGGGGGAGATTATAGAGTGGGGGAACGGAGTGTCTAAGCACTAAATTCCCTTTGCCTACCCTGCTCTGTACGGGATACAGTATGAATCTGATTTTTTTTACTGATTTATAGACAAAAACTCCACCTTATCGGATAAGAATACAAGTACAGCTGTAATTATACTTACTAGGTCAAAGACAAGTTTCAATCTATGAGTATTCTCTAGAAACAATAGTTAGAATCTTGTTCTAAACCGGTAAAATAATG
>DWGR01003207.1:0-12482 GCA_018247715.1 Heliconius burneyi | reverse complement strand
TTCTGCGTCATTTGTGTCAGTACGACCACGCTTTAACTCGGCAAACCACCGACAGATCGTTACTTTTGATGGACAAGAGTCCGGGTAACATTTTTCAATTCATTGTTTCGCTTGCACGGTGTTTTTATCCATTAAAAAACAATGTTTTACCAGAACACGAAACTCGGTTTTTTCCATTTTTTAAGGAAACTACAAAACGACTTTACTCTAACCTCGATAACTCAGCTGTTTCTGGTCCGATCAACTTAAAATTTTGACACGTTTCAAGCAAAGGTTAGTACTCTAGATAGACGTGGTTACTGGTTTACTACGAGCGCCATCTCTGGTTTAGTCTCGGGACTTATTGATCCATGTATAATACTTTCTAGCTATCTCAAAATATATTTTGGGGTTTTTACAATAATTATTTTATTATATATACAACTCGATACAAAATAACTAATTTATTGCAAACGATGTTCTCATGCTAAGCAAGTGACAACAATAAGAGTCAACATTGATTACGGACGCCGGAATTTCAATTGAAAAAATCCACAATACCCACATATGTAGTACCTATGCTATATGCATCTATGTATATAACATCGTTGTCGTCCGATCTTGGCGCAGGGGCACAAAGTGTGGCTGTAAAACCGACTGGTTGTGGGTTCGACCCCCACTCGAGGAGATGAAATATTTATTTAAGCTTGTATTTCCATTTTCTTCGCTCTGGTCGAGGCAGAGCGCGGCGTTGAGTTCTGCCACTCAACACGCAATACCTCCAGAATTCGGCAGAAAGTGGGGAACGGAGTGTCTTAACACTATGTTCCCTTTGCTTACCCTGTCGTGGGCGGGATACAGCGTGAAGCTGATTCATTTTTTAACACAATACTTGATTGGATACTATTCGTCATAATAAATTTGTATTTAAGTTTCGTCTCTTTTTTTTCATACGATATTGTATGAAAATTTGCGCTTAAGTTAAACTAGTCGAGAGGGTTTGAGGATTTTCTTACTTTCATATTTGTTTCTGTAAAAATGAAAAAATATGAAGAAGAAAGCTCGAAATGATGCCCGCAATACTTTGCTTTTGCTTGCCTGAAAAAAAATCGGCGAAAAATGGGGAACGGAGTGTCTAAACAATATGTTTACCCTCTGCCTACCCTGCTATGTGTGAAATACAGCGTGAAGCTGATTTATTTATTTTTATATACTTTAGTGATGCACCAGAGGTACTCTATACAATAAAATTATTTATTGCTATATCAAAAAAATATCTATGTAAGTTATATTCCGTATATTAAAAGTTAACACGATTTAATTTTGGGAAGATGATCAAAGCTTTCAAGTGACCGCTGAATGGTATGTTCCTATATGGAAAACATGCCTAGAAATGCCCATGGCCATACAATATTACTTGTAAAACCTATTCCTTATACTTAAACGTAAGAAAACGAAAAATACAGCTTTAACGTACTTCCTTTTATGATCAAACTTACAATATTATCAAGATTTTTTATCATTATTTCAATAGATATACATATATTCCTTCATTTGGCTTAGTCACGCCGACAATTCGGAACACGTGGAGTACGCGCGTGAGCTGCGCGCACGCATCTGTTGAGCGAGGGGAACGACCTTGTCGTTATGAGCAAGAAAAGAACAATCATGTGTAATTCTGTTTTATCATATTATTTATTATTTATTGGTCGTTTTCTCTCCAAACAATGTTAGTAGAGTATTCAAATATGGCGTCATGTCGTGATGACGTCATCCAGAATTTCTTAGTTGCAGTTAAAACAGTTCAATCATATTGTGTATTAACTGTTATATTAAGATACAATTACTTATATTTTTTTATTTTTAATATACCTACTGTATAATTCTTTCGGTTGAGTCAAATGTTATAGAATCTCAAAATTTTCCGACGCGTTACTATTTTGTTGCTAGTTGTTGTTACTAGTTTATTAAATGGTGATATAAATAATAAACAGGTACATAGGCAAGCTTATTTAAATTTTATGATATTTTATTAAATTGTAAATCTGTCAAGAATTGCCCGAGTTTATAATTTAAGATTAATTAAGAAAATGTGATCCGCATTATGGTGTGGATCTAAGGAGAGATCTCAAGTTGCTCGACTAAATATTATAAAACAAAACAATTATGAGAATTCGTACCAACTGGTTGCAACTGATATTGTGGTTGAAGGGAGAGTGAAACACCAAAATACGATATTTAATATGTATTACATAGTAAAGCCTGTAGGCAGAATCAAAATTCTTACATTAAATATTCTGATAAATGACTATATTAGCAAAATTTATCTTGAATAATATTTTTATTTGCCGGAAAAATAAAAAAAATGGTGATTTACTATTAGCAATATTATATTTAAGCATAAAGCGCCATCTATCGAAATGTTACTAAAATTACAAGAAATACAATCAACAGAGCCATCTATACTGTTAATATGTAACTTGACAATGTAGAGCATATAATATCTAAAAAACATACATAGATGGCAATCTGTAAACATGAAGATTATAATTAAGTAAAGAATAGAATTAAATACAAAACGTTGGGGAAATATATATACTTTCTATGTAAAGACACTGATCAGCTACGTATAGATTAAATTCAGCTTCATGCTGTATCCCGCATACAGCAGGCAGAGAGAACCTAGTGTTAAAACACTCCGTTACCCACTTTCTGCCGAATTATAGTATAGATTATAATTTATTATATACATATGTATTATTCTGTATAGCGTTTATTATAGGTAACCGGCAGTTATCTACAATTTATCTTTAAACTAAAACCGGTTATTTGAAGATAACCACGAGATTTCTTACAAGGCTTAAATATGTTTATGATATTATTCTCAATGCTATAACATATCACGTCTTTAGTTTTATTTAAACGGTTGTATAATCAATAAGAATGGTTATTACCTATACTACAGTAAAATAGCGTTAAATGTGTCTGTAAACTAAATGTTTTAACGTAAAAAGTACGAGGTAATGAAAATTAGTAAAAGAATACATATGTAATATTTTTACAATTTTTGTGTGTTGGTCCTGTAATAGCGTCATTTATAAAAGTTGGTAAACCCTCAAAATGCTCATATTATCCATTGATGAAAACCTGGAGTATCTGGTAAATGATCATAACAGTCCAGCTAAGCTATAAGAAGTAATAAAATGCCATTGTAACATAAGTTTTTGAATACAGTGAATTTTGCAGTTACATGTGCATGCGTTTAATTCCGCCAAACTACACTGTTGTGGAAGATGGTTTTTGGGTATATATAGGCTACTCTTTATCCCGGAATTCCCGTATAATCGCTCGTCTCATAGATATGAAACAAGTAAACATTTTTCTGCAAGCAAAATACGATTTATTAAATATAAAGAAATAACCATACTAAAATAACCAATAAATTTTAAACAATAAAATAACTCAAATGATGTTACTTAAATAATCATATAACACAAGCAGGCGTAGCCGCACAACGGCAATACATATAAAGGTATTAAAAAAACAATTTTTCAATGTTTTTTTTTATTTTGATTTATTTATAATGTATTTGTTTTAAAACATATTTACACTTAACAGAACGAGGAACTTAATAGAGACAACAAAAGTAACAACGAAATCACAACAGTGACCGATAGTAAAAGGGTAAAATTGTCGGATAAAATCTGACCGATGACTGTGTGATGAAGTTTATATTTCAAAAAGAATGACTAACTGTCATTCTTTTTGAATTATAAACTTCTTGAAAACGTTAAATAATTATATCTTTTGACAGAGTGAAGCGATTACAATTAAATAAAAACTAAAGATACTCAAGAGTTACTTGCAATTTTTCTGTATAAAAGTTGCTTAAATTTGTTGTGTACTTTTTAAGTGTTCACATAAACAGACAAACAGACGAAAATTCCAAAAATGCTGGAAATGTATTCTGTTAGTCATTCTTTAACACCCTGGCTAATTTTTTTTAAATATTTTCAATGTACAGAAATGGCTTTTCGATATAGATGTCCGCAGTAACTGAGCTGTATAATTTATTAAAGTAGTTTATTCTTATAGTATTAAAATGGGTCTCAATTTTAAAAATTATGCTTTTGGGTATTTTCAGTTGAATGAAGAAGAAAAAAAATAAGAAAATGATTTAAGATATTTATGATACAGTTAAATGGGGTGAATAGAAACATTTTTAGATTTCAAATTTGATGCATACAATGGCTTTAAATATGAAAACAATCTTTATTATGGTATTCGCTTATTTTCATTTCAAATTTGAAAATATAATTTCATTGATATCCACAGATTTGTCTTTTTTTTTAATCATAATTAATATATTTAGTTAAGACTTAAATTTGTGGATATGGATGAAATTTTGATGTGGGTATCGATCAGTTAATATTAATATGCAGAGAAAGCCTAGCATCAAAACTCTCCGCTTCTTCGAATTCTGGGTATGCGTGTTAAGTGGCGTAACTCTAGAGCAGTGGTTCCCAACCTTTTTGAGTTTATATCCCACTTTTTCATTAGAAATCTTCAAATTGCCCCCTAAACATGTAAAAAATTCAAAATTGCCCCCTTACATACCAAAATCCTGCATTTTAACTAACTAAACAGCCAATCATATTAAAATTCTCAGTATGAAAATTCCCAAATTGCCCCCTTGTGGGGCGTACGCCCCACCACCACGTTGGGAAACACTGCTCTAGAGGGAAGAAAAGAAATTATACATTTAAATAAATTTCATTCCCTCGAATGGGGATTGAACCCACAACCAGTCGCGTAAATCGGACTATTTAACTATTATAGCTAGAATATACGATGTCTTATATAATAAACACGAAGGCTCTTTACAATTTAAAAATTACCAATTTAAAAATTAACCTGATTTTTTTTGAGTCATATCGTTCAGACTCGTTCAGATCATAAATATTAAATACTGTCTTTACAATTTTTATATATACCAATAAAATTCTTCGAATTATTTCATAATTGGGAATATTTTTTCATTACTAATGCGGATGTAAGTATTTTTTCCAGAAATAAATGCTAATGTGGTAATTCAGGTAAAAAATATTAAAAAGCATACATTTGATTTGAAAATGGTTAGAGGTCATAAAAATACATACTTATAATATACTGAATGATATAAAAAAAAACATTTTTATTTAACTCTAAAAGCAAAAGCAGTAAAGCTTTTAATATAAAATTTAAATATGTCTTAAATAATGTAGATAATTCTTATATAGAGTTTGAGTTTTTGGGCTTGGCTAAAGCAATATTATACAACAAAGATATTATAAATTTTGAAATGATTTAATCTGCCTACCCTGCTGTATGCGGGATAAAGCGTGAAGCTGATTTTTTTAAATGATGTAAATACTTGTTATCGTAATCTGTTTACAAAATAACAATTGGTTGGTTTTTTAAAATATTTTGTATTAGTTTCAAGCTTTATTCTACACAATACAGCAGGATAGCCATACAAAATCTTATTTATACATCGTTCTCAACTCTGATATCGATTGATCGATTTAATAATGTATGAAAAAAACAGCATCTCAAGATCGCTCTCATCATCGACATCAAAATTAAGATTGATATAAAGTACGGTCCATAATCTCAAGGCATTCCTATTTCCGATATCCGGCCAAATTCAAGACATTGTGCTTTGAATGGCGGAATATAACGCCGCGCTTTATCTTTCCAAAACGGAGAAGTAAAAATAATTCATGCTCCCGAATCGAACGTGAATCGAACCTGCAATCATCACGCTAAAAGTGTCACGGTGGCTCACTGTGCAACTATGCATGTAATTACATTGAATAATATGCTCGATAGTATATTGACTATAATATTGGAACAGTATCTAAATTTGGAATGTTATTGCAAGGAACCATATTGATTGGATTTAATTGAAGTCAATGGGTGATTATTGGCATTTTGTTATTAGCATGGTGACAGTAAATAGGACAAGAGACATTCACCTGCGCTGACATCCTAGTATATTTACTAATTCTTCTTCTTCTTCTTCTTGCGTACCTTTCCCCTTTATTTGGGGTTGTCCATTTGGTTATTAGTATACTTACTACGTATATTATAAAAGAAACAGCTTCCCGCTATCCCGCACGCAGCAGGGTAGGTAGAGAGAACCTAGTGTTAAGATACTCCGTTCCCCACTTTCCGCCGAATTCTAGAGGCATTGCGTGTTGAGCGGAACTCAACGCCACGCTGTTGCTTCGACACCAGAGTGAAGAAAACGAAAATATAAATTTAAATAAATATTTCACTACCTCGAATGTGGATCGAACCCACACCCAGTCGGTTAAAAGTCACACGTTGCGCCACTGCGCCACGACTGGCCTCTACCTACATTATAGTAATGTAATAATGTTTGATACGTATAGATTCCTATGCTAAATGATTAATCATTACACAAGTAGCTTCATCTTGTTGCACAAGGATATAACATATATAAGTTGTAACTAGCGTATAAGAATTTCAACGTAGCTTGATGAGAACGTATGGCTCAGTGGTCAGAGCGCCTGGTCGGCTTCCATGAGACGCGAATTCGAGTCCCGCTAGGTACGAATTTTTATACGTTTTCTAAATAAATATTTAACATATATATTTTACGAGTACGTACATATATTCAAAATTAGCGACCCACTCGCGGCTTCGCCCGCTTGAATTTTCTTTTGCTAATCTTTAGTGTTTTCATAACATTTTAAAGGTCATATCCTCAATCATATATTTCAAACTAACTCATTACCATCCCCGTCATTTAAAACCGGCGTGAAGTAGTGGCTTTATGAAATTGCGTTTCGTTTAGGTAATGCCGGGTTCCGGCGCCCAACCACCTCAAAAACTGGCATCGCACCAGTAGCTCCTCTGGTGCTACGCGGTGTCGTGGGCGGCGGTGATCATCTACCATCAGGTGACCCGTACGCTCGTTTGCCATGTCTTTTTCCATAAAAAAAAAAACTAAAATTTTATCCAAATCAATAAAATATTATGTAGTATTTTTTTGAGTAAAATATACTACATAATATTTTATTCTTTAAGTAAAATATTTTATGTAGATATTTAAATAAATGAAATATTAAATACTAAAGGAAGCTTGCTAAAAACAATATTGAAAATAGTTATAAAATCAATTCAGTGGTTTCTGTGATTAGCTTGCACAAATAAAACCACAAACAGACATAAATGTCAATAAAAATACCGTTTTTGGTGCTATCTCCATGTATTGAGACAAAAACTTTTGTTACCATCACCTTTTTCATACGAACACTACGTGTTGGAAAGACATGGAATACGTAAAAAATAATGTCTGGCTCCATACTACTTTTATGTATATAATGCAATCACAGCCACTCTGTTCTCTTTATCACCCCAACTTACCCCCACTCTTTATCGTCCCAAAATTTTTTACAACATGTTGGGACGAAAATAAGAAAATACTATGAATAACTGTATAAATATTACTGATTCCAAATTCAAAAGTATTATTTTGTGTATTTTTAAATGTATGTATGGCCATCATGTATGGCCGAGGTATATGACAGGTATTTTGTGATCCAAGACCGTAATACATGCTTTTAAGATCTTTGCTTTCTGTGCGTGAATGATGTTCCGTTGACTTAAAAAACTTATTAATTGCGAGTCGGGCTCTTACACGGAGGATTCCGCACCAATTTCAGGATTGTAGGTCAACGATAAGTCAAATTCAAAAATTTCAAATTTAAAAATTTGACTAACTTAACTTTGGGTAAGCGCGTTTTATTTAGAATGGAGAGCACGCCACGGCGAGCGTAGTGTAGGACGTCCTCCAGCTAGTTGGTGTGACGATATTCGTAAAATGACGGGCAATGGCTGGATGCGAGGAGCTGAACATCGAGCTCAGTGGCGTGCCATTGGAGAGGCCTATGTCCAGCAGTGGACGAAGACAAGATGATGGCGATGAATGTTTTTTTTAAAGAAATAACTGTAAATTTTTACTTTTCGAATTCTATAGGTTTTGATTACATGGCGAATTACTTACAAAATGCAGCAAAATTATATAAATGCGCGTATCTTTTCATTGCGCTTAGAAGCTTGATTTTTTCTGTGCTTCAAGGGACCATAGACTTAACAGACGGATAACAAAGTGATCCTACAAGGATTCTGTTTTTAACTCTTGAGGTACGGAACCCTAAACATCAGCTGAAACAGTTTAATCAGGACTTTCCACACAATAAACTTTACACAGATAATAAAATGAATATGATTTTTTATTTTTGCCAACATATTTTTTCTATATTAATCACAGAGAAGTGCTTATATATAAAATCACAACGTACAAAATTATCATAATGTCATAATAATATATTTCTTGGAATTACCACTTAGTATTAGGTAAATACAAATATATCAAAATTTTTATTCTTGTCTTTCTTTTATATGAAACAAAAAAAATAAATCAGCTTCACGCTGAAAAAAAATTTTTGAAATCAAAACTATCATCTATGAACGTATATCATCATAACCATGAGACACATAAGAAATAAATTATTGATGGCCTTGGTGGCTCTATTCTGAATCAACGCAGAGGGAACTTAGTGAGAACACTCTCCGTCCCCTAATATTTCGTCGTTCGGCCATTGGTGTTGAGTGGCGGTACTCAACTTGATTTGCCAGAGCGAAGAAATAAAAATATAATTTTTCATTTCCCCGAATGGAAATTGAACTCACAATCATCTCGTCTACAATCAAACACCACTGTGCTATGGGGGCATCGCAAATAATAACTGTGAGTAAATATATAATTGTTTTATATTTATTTACAGTTAACTTATTATCTTATATTAAAATGTGAATGTAACATTTATATGCTCTATCTTACTTTTACCCCAGATAAACAGCATGAACGAAATAAATATATAAAAAAAAGGTTGATCTGATGGTATAAAACTTGAAAGACCTGTTGAGATTGGTACGTTACTACCAATTTAAAAATACGGCTCGGAGCCACTTCGACCTCAGTTGTGGCTTATAATTTTATTTAATGGTACGATAATAGAGTTCTCTACGATGACTTCCTTATTAAAAGTTTGATTTCATTGATAATATACAGGCTTTTTACGTGTTTTTATAACATCTTTCATTGAAAGATCTACAGCCATTTAAATTCTTTTTTTAAAAGGTTAACGCAGTATCTCGCACGTGGCTGGGTAGGCAGAGGAACATAGTGTTAAGGCTCACCGAGTTCCCCAATTTCAGTCGAATTCTAGTGGCGGAACTCAACGCCAGGCTTTGCCCCGGTATCAGAAATAAGAAACGAAAATATTAAACATTTCATTTCCTGGAGTGGGAATCGAATCCACAACTTGTCGCGTTTACAGCCACATGTTTGTGCCCCTGCGGTACGACTGGTGTTAAGCGCAGTCTTTTAACGTTGTCCATTATATAAATGCACATCAAAATTTTTCATAGTTTTGGATTCTACTATAAATATAGAATAGAGAGATTCATTATTATCTAAGTATATTTCCTCTGGCGTAATTATTACATAATCCATCGAATAATTCGACAACCAGTTGTTTTTTTACTGGACTTATGGCTGTTGACCTGGACTGGTCTTGACAGTGTCACCGGACAGGGAGGGGCGAGAGTAGCTCGCCTCTGAAGAAGCTATGATGGACACTCGTGAAGGGATGGCGATCGCAGGGCAATGCCCTGCGTACGCTAATCAGGGGGGATTTCGAACGTTGAGCTCCGTCGCGCCGTTGCGCGGACGTGGCGTGTGATAGTACAACCAGAAACATAATTTCCCTATATCCCTCTCAGGTTATCATCATGTATGTATATAGATACAAATAATGTAAGAGAGAAATCAAGAATACCACGTACGTCTTATTTAGGATTTAGGATCTATACCTTAAAAAAATCTATAAATCCTGATGTAATTCTACAAGACGATTTACTTTGGTTCTTTTTCTGTTTACTTATCACTATCAGCAAAATGTCTTTAGAATTCTCGAAAACAACTTAAGACACACAAACAAATTAAATAATTTTGAAATTGCGTTTAATTTACTATAAGATCAGCAAAAATAACTTTGTGCTGGTTGATGAAATGTAAGTTTGAAATAAGCATATTTTACTTTTACAAAAACAAGAAACAATAGGGTAATAAGATCTGTTATGAAATAATAATATCGCTTGCAAAGGGTTTCCGATTGTATTCCGATAAGTAAGTCATCAGATATATTTTTAGTGTACATTTGTGTGCTATTAAAAATGCTGCTAGATACAAAAAATAAATAAAAAAGAAATATAAAAAAATATAATATATATTATATACTTTTTTATATAATAAAACAGTAAAAATATTTTATCTGCACATTTAATATTTTTGACTGACATGAATATAGGGACACTTAAAAAGATTTTTTTAATGAGCAAAATTTTTTTTTATTTCTTGTCTGTCTGTCTGTCTGTATTTATTGTCACGCTAATCTTCAAAATTACTGAACCGATTTACTTCAAACTTTTACCAATTGCTTTGTTTTAACTCAACTTAACATCTAAAGTTTGTTTCATCAAAATTGGTTCATTAAAAAAAAGTTATCGGCATTTGAATGAACTGAAGGCTTGAGTTTGCCTACAAATATAAAGCAATTCATGTCAATGCTTACACTTATAACAAATCTGTATTTGATTGTGATAAATCTGTATTTTAACTGACTTTCAAAACAAAAAGGAGGTTCTCAATTAAATATTTTCGATCCGATATTCGATTTGGGTATTATTGTAATATGCTATCATTACAGTTATTTTACAAAGAATATTATAAATCCTTACCCAAATCAATAATTTAGCATTTAAGGTTGTCTCTGAAGGAGTAAATTAAATTAGTCATTGACACCAACACATATGACTGTCAGTCATATCTGTTTATTAAATGAATGATCATGTAGTTCAAACGGGCGAAGCCGCTGGCCGGCCGTAAAATTGGTATATTAAAAAAGTCATTCACATATTTATCTTTATTTATAGAACGAAAAGAAAACTTGTATTAATAATAAAAAAAATATATCTTTTAGTATATTAAAGTAACATTAAAATTAATAATAAATTTAAAATAATGATAAATAACCACAATTTATTTAATAAAATAATTTACAGCCATTTAATGGTCGTTATACAAATAACCTAATTAATAAGCGATATGTTGTAATATTTTAAATAATTTAAAACTGAATTACGATCATTTAAGTTATTTTTCAATGTCGAAACGATCATGTTATATTTTATAAAAAAAAACAAGGCCCTTCCGTCTGCGACCTCGAATTTTTGAAACTAAATGTTTTATAACTATTTAAGGTCCTTAATGCTGTCCTTGACCTTGAGGCTATCGTGACGCAGCGGTACAAGGGTGTGACTGTAACGCGACGGTTGTGGGTTAGATCCACTCTCGAGGAAGTGAAATATTTATTTACGCATATATTTCCATTTCATCGCTCTAGTGTAGAGGCAAAGCGCGGCGTTGAGTTCTGCCACTCAACACGTAAAGCCTCCAGAAATCGGCAGAAAGTGGTTAACGGAGTGTCTTAACACTATGTTCCCTCTGCCTACCCTGCCGTGTGCAGGATAAAGCGTGAAGCTGTTTTTTTTTATAATACATAATAGCAATCACGCAAGCTAAATATCTAATATCCATTAACGCACCTGTAGCTGCTCTTGTGTTGCATGGCGGCGGTGATCACTTACCATCAGGTGACACGAACACTCGTTTGCCTTGTCTTTTCCATAAAAAAATTATTCATATAGTTAACTTAGAGACATTAGGTAAATTATCACAGTATGTATATTACATACTGTAAACTTCCGTGTTACATGTTTCATGTACCAATGTCCGTTGGGACTTTTTTCTTTAAAAATTAGATGATCGCAATAAAAAGTGATAGACGAACTTTTGATTAAAAAATCGTCTGTCTTTAAAGGTCGTCAAATAAAATTTTCAAATTTAGTTTCACGCTTTATCCCGTATGTAGGTGGTTAGGCAGAGGGAGCCTAGTGTTACGAAATGTCAAGGCATTTTGTGTTGGGGAATTGGATGCTGTTTATTTGTTTTTGGTACCAGAGCGAAGAAATGAAAATATTAATTATTCATCCCCTCAAATGAGGATCGAACCTACAACCTTTGTTTAACAGTGACACGCTTGTGCCTATGCGTAAAATCAAAAACTTAAAAACTTGCCTATCCATATGTTCGTTAAGATTATTATAACAAAAAAGGTTTACAATCGGATTGCACAATACTTGTTAAAAATGTGTAAAGAAATATATTTCTACTTGTATGAATATAATTACTAAGGTATATATTTATTTAATGTCTTTACTTGGGGCCAATCTACATAATTAGAAATTGTCAGCAACATTGGCCACTTAAACGAATTATAATGACCGGAGACTGGAGAGCTTAAAAC
>DWGR01003206.1:0-12483 GCA_018247715.1 Heliconius burneyi | reverse complement strand
TGCCAAATTTCAGCCTTAGTAACGGAAGAGTTTCATATTAATATATATTTATATGCAAAACTTAAACTAAATTAAATATCAATCGGATGATGAAAATTGTTTATCCGGTGCACTGAACTCCGGTGAAGTGTATTATACGATCAAACGACGCTATTAACGTACTATCAGAACTTCCTTTTATGAAGACATTCTAAAGTTTTCTTACGGAAGCTCAGTTATCACAGTCATTCTCTAAATTTAATACTTTTCGTACGTATAACTTATTTTTATCTCTACTTTTGTTTCAATTATTCCGAAGAAAATTTAGAAAAAAAAAATTTCTTTCTCGCAAATTATGCAGAGTCGCGTTAGTCTCAGTAACTTTTAAAATTAAGAAAAGATTTAAATGACAAAAATCGTTTTTGGTCTAACTCAAGGAAGGCTATATTTGTGGTCAGAGTTACCGTCAGCAAACAAAGTTATTTCAGTTATTAGGCGAATCCACAGGTAAAAGCTACCTATAGGTATTAAAACTATCGGCTAATAGAGGGTGAAGAGAGTTTGCTATGCATTTATTGTATTAGTTTTTTGGATTTAAAGGTATAAATAATTATTGAAAAGAAAAATAATTATCCAAAAACAGCGCTGAAACTGATGTTAAGTTTAGAGCGCTGCCTGGAACTTGCAACTAAAGTGTAGTGTAGTGTAGTACGAGTGGGAGAGTCACGTTGCTAGCAATGGCGACACGCACGGGCAGACTCGATCGGATCATTACCACCCCCGGCATTTAAAACCGGCGTGAAGTAGTGGCTTTATGTCACTGCGTTTCGCATTAGGTAATGCCGGGCTCCGGCGCCCAGTCACCTCAAAAGCTGGCAACGCACCAGCAGCTCTTCTGGTGTTACGCAGTGTCGTGGGCGGCGGTGATCACTTACTATCAGGTGACCCGTACGCTCGTTTGCCATGCTTTTTTCATAAAAAAAAGTCTTAAAGGCCCCTTACAGTGTATTAACACTCACCTCCACTGTCTGAAACGCTCTCTTTATTAACCTAATTCTACACGTGAGACATGCGCGCCTGTGATCACAACCGTCACGGCAACTGTCGAAGTGAGCAAACGGAAACCAACCAGTAATATCGTTAATTATATGAAAAAAATATAAATAAGTAGTAGTTAATAATAGACGTCCTTTTAAAATTAAGCCGTAAAATTGCGGGATATCCTTGTTTAACATAAAGGATGGCTCTATCTATAGAGCCATAGAAAAATCTCGAAATTAATTTTAAAAAAAAAATAGGCAAACATAACTAAACGGCAATTTTCTACAGCTGATAGGTTTTATTACGTATCATTTCATACTAGATTCGGTACAAGTGGGCAGGAGATGGGCAAATGTGCATCCGGTGCATTGAACAGCGAATCATACGCTCAGTCGACGTCGAGAGCTATCATATCGTTATTTAAAATGTTACTTTTTGAACCATCTGGACGTTTATTATTATAAGATATGTGTTATTAATCAATTTCATGGATTAATGGTAAAATATATAATTTTAACATTTTCTTATACTGTCATAATACAGGAAAAAGATATAATAAATAGTATTGTCTCTTGTCAAAAGTTAATCTTAATAGCAATAAGAAAATGCTTACGATATTTTATCCACCACTTTCCGTCGTAGGCCGGCGTGCAACCTAGCCATACCATCTCAGCTACTCTCATGGAGCTTATCCGCTACGTCACAAGTTTCAAAACCGATTCATGTTTACGTTCTCACAATAACAATTACTTAATAAAAATGAAAAGATGTAATTAGGTACTAATAAATGACTGCCACATTTTAAATAATAATTCTTTTAGTTTGCATTGATCTGTGAATACATTAATTTGTATCTAAGTCTGGCAAAAGAAAAACACCTATGATAATTGTCATAGAAATATTAAAATACTTATAAAATAAATTTATTTTTGCAAATATGCTTAGCCTAGCGCTAAAGATAAAGTAAAACGAAGGATATATGAAAAGATACAATTTTTCCCCTCTAACGGTCTCTAATTACAAAGGCAAAAAATGTTCCCATAAATTGTGAAGAAATTTATAAATATTTAATAAGCTTATAAATATTCCAACAGTCTATGTTTAAAATACATGTTTCTAAAGACATTTGTTATTAAGGTCAATTCTATTGTTCGCTCTAAATCGATTCTTAGAACTTATGTATAACTGTTTTTATGTGAATTCAAGTAACAAGTGAGAAAATGTCACAGAAGAAGAAATGAATGTAGCCGTCGTGGCGCAGCGGTGTTTGACTGAATCACTTACAATGTTTAGGGTTCAATACTCATTTGAGGAAATGAATTATTTTCATTTTCTTGCTGTAAGGCCAGTATTTATGAATCGTACTCAACTCTGAAATCGATCCTGAGCTGCCGTTTTTATTCGAGATTTGTCACTCTTCACTCAATATCCCGAAAAGTTGACAACAGAGTGTTGACATTAGGTTCCCTCTGCTTACGCCACTTCACAGGTGTAGTTGAAAAAGGCAATTACGTCTTCGTATCTCCTGGATGTCTTGAATGACAGATATGATAGAAAACAATGTGATTATTTACTTTGAACTGAAAATTTTATTATTGAAAATGAATATTGAAATAATTGACACACAAAACCAAAGCTACGTTCGAAATAATTATTATTAAAGAATTAATTATCTATATACGAGAACTTAAATAACAAAAGGTTGTTATGAGTAAGCAAATATATAATGTTCATATCTGCTTATACGAAAGTAAACACCGCACCTACATACGAGTATAGTCATGTTCGCTGAATCGCATCGCTGAGTGATTGCGACGCTTGCCGTGTACTGTTGTGTGGACAAATGATTTTTAATTTATGCACAAATTTTATATATGGAGAACTTAGTGTTAAAGTACATTGTTGTTCAAAATACTTTATAAAAAAGCATTTAAATATTACATTAAATATCATATTCAACTTGTCGTAGTTCAGGGCTCTAAGTGTACGATTGTAAACACGACGATTCCAGGGTCGATTTCCACTCGAGAGAGTGAAATAATATTTTAATTTATTCGCTCTAGTAAAGACGCAAAGCGTTTCGTTGAGTTCTACCACTCAACACGTGCCTCAGGTATTCAACTGAGAGAACTGAACGGACGCGTCATCACTTGCGTAGAATGGGCCCATCCCTGAACTCTGGTGTCCACCTCAGAATGTTTACCAAAAAATAAACTTACAAAACCCCTTATTACAAAAGATCAGTTCAAAATTAAATTTAAGGCCCCTTTGGAAAATATCTTTTGATACACTTATGTGTGTCGTAATAAGAACATCAAGTCTACAAGATCCGTTTGTCTACCCTACTACGAGAGGCAGCGTATTTTTTTGGAAATCCACAAGTATGGCATTTCTCCTCTTCTTTCTAAACTGATATCGATGTTTCGGAACTGCTACAGCGTAGGCCCAGACTGGTGGAATAGCGCTCTTGTCTACTTATTCCCAAGGAAAGGCGATGGTTCCGATCCAAATATAGGACTTTCCGAGAATTTATGCAAGTGAACGCTGCATACTGAGGCCGCGCAAGACTTTCTTAGGAAAATATTGATTAGTGCCGAAATAAACTTGTGTCTTCAGTTGAGGCATCTCTCAAGAATATTTTCTTATGGAGTAAAATAAACCTGATTTAATTCAACCCCCAAAAGACAAAAGTTTGCGCGTTAGCCACTAAGCAAAAATCCAGTGGTCGTCTCACTAGTTTTTGTCATTCTTCTGAAAACTGCATCAAGTTTCAGCACATTAGGCACCAAAATCACAGTATCACGATCATCTAGAAAACTATTTCAAATTCTATTCTCAGATAACTCAAATACAGTTCATGCGGCACTCACTCTATGACTGTGCGGTTTTGTAGGAATTTCTTTCACGCACGGCAGTGTTTCCGTGGACATGGGTATCTTAAAAAATCGCAAGAAAGCAATCTTATAAAACATTACAAGCATTTGACTTTCTTAAGTCACAATAATTTTGTAATAGACTTTTTTACTCAGTTTTATCTGTGCGTTGGATCTAAGCCAGAATATTTATCTATTTTTTTTAATATCTTAGGATAATCATCTTTATCAAAAGTAATTCATTAAGGGCATATATATATATATATATAGATATATTTTCTTTCTTAGGCTTATTTCCTGTATTTTTTGTGAGAGATATAAATAATCTTGTAATGTAATTTTACTGCCTAGTTTACGATTTTTAGTAACATTTCATTTCACATAGTGGATTGTTGGAATGCAAATTATTACTTTATTCTGTCATAAATTAAAAGAACTTTTAACTTTATGAAAAGATACTCGCATACTAACAATAGAAAAATATTTGAAAACGTAGATATCTGAACGTAGAGCGACATACTCGCACGTCGAGTTTTGCATACGATTGCTCTTTGTAGATTCCAAGAAGCGCAGGTTTTAGTCCAGCTCAAATATTTTCCGCTCTAAATCAAACTAAATTTAAATATTAAAATTAAATTATCGATTTTAAAAATACATAAGTAGCTATAATAAATGCCAACTGATGTATTTAGTCTGTATGGAGAATATCTATTACAAGCAAACATTTTATTTTTTTTATTTATTTGTTTTAAAGCCTTTTCTTAGTGAGAGTTCTCAATTGTACTCTGAGCAAGGACGGTTGGGTGCACTGTTTGAATAACTTTTGTATTTCCGATTCTTCTCCGTACCAGTTTAATTTATAAACAAAATTTTAATTGTGAATGATAAATTATTTTATTTTAATTAGTTTTGTTAACATTAGATTCTTTATGTTGTATGCAGGAAAAAGTATAAAGCTTTTTTTTCTATATCTATCTACGCAATTTATTAAAAATTTTTAACAATTTCCGCCCAGTTTTCAAAATATTGCTTGTTGTGAGTTATTTTTACTTACGAAATTAAAACATTATAAATATATTAATTCCTTCGATTAGGATTCGAAACCATAACCATAACCAAATCACAGTCAGACGCTGTGCTATTGCGGTTTCAAAATGTACATATCCTTAAGGTAAAAAGAAAGCGTTGATTCAGTCTTCCTTGGGTCTAAGTTCCTGCTAAATAGGTAAATAGATATTTAATAGGCCATTTTAGATGTAACCCAAATTCGTCTGTATCTAATGACACCCGCAAATTGGAGTTTGTACTATATACACACTTTTCTATTAGAAAAGTTTTTATTTTTTAGTTTGAGCTTATAATTTATGCCATTGTTTAAATGCGATGAATATAGGTTCGATTATTTAGACTCGACCTTTCAACACGCTTGAGTGAAAGAATTATTTTAATTTCCTCACTCTGGTAACAACGCGAAGGTGACATGGAGTCGTCACAAAATACACAAAATGTCCAAAATCGAACGCATAATGGGTAACGCAGTACCTAACATTAGGTTCCCTCTGCTTTCCATGCTATATGCGGGATACATTGTGAAGCTTTTTCCCTTTTTCAGTTTTTATTTTACAAGAAATTAAATTTGTTAATATATTTACCTTACTTTTGCACCTTTGTACATATCGTAAGAAATGTCTGTTCTAAGTGTTATAATTAAATTACTGTTTTAATTAACTTAAGCTAATAGGCTTAAACAACAATGGACCGGATCACGGTCACGCGGCGGCTCTAGAAAAACTATCCGCGCAACATTACTAAGATTTCTCTACAAAATGGTTGTAAAAAGTATATTTTTTTTATAGGCTGCTTCTTGCATATTACAAATTTTTATTTCATTTGCCATGTTAGTATGTCAGTGGTCATTGAGGTCGTCGTGGCACAAGGGTGTGATTGTAACGCGATGGTTGTGGGTTCGATCCCTACTCGAGAGTGAAAGTGAAATATTTATTAACGTTTATATTCATATTTCTTCGCTCTGGTGTAGACGCAAAGCGTGGCGTTGAGTTCTGCCACTCAACGCTCAATGCTTCCAGAATTCGGCAGAAAGTGGGAAACGGAGTGTTATGTTATTTATGTTGATAATGAAATTATATATAGTAGTCATTGTTATTAACGCATTCAATAGGTACTATGCAAGCGTGCACCACAGCATCAACGATCATCACGATTGATGTAGTCAAATACAGGTCTATCTCAATATAACATATATAAAAAATTATAAGTTACAAATTTACAAATACGGCGAATTACACATTTTTACACATCTCAACTTATCAAATAAAATTATTTGATTTGTAAAATACTATAACCAACTAAAAACATCTAGAAAGCTTAAAAAATATTTTTAAGTCATATTTTATTTTTGCATCGGGATTCTTCCTTGCCCTTGTGTGGGATGGCATGGGGGGACTGAGCCAGAGCTAGATGCTCTACGACCGTGAGAATCTACTGCCGTGCATAACGATGCACGTGGCGTAGGGTTGGAGTTATAGTGTCTCCCGTGGCAGCTTGCTTCCACGCTAGACTGGGAGCGACGAATATCGGGGAAGTAGAGGATGAGTTGGCGCTGAGGGGGCGGTCAGTTCAGCTAGGTGAGACCCTTGGTAACCCAAGAGAGGCCCGGCTTAGGCAACCAGCGACCACGACAGCTGCTCAGGAGTCAGGAGATGAGGGTAAACTGAGGTCGCGAGGGGTTGGTCGCACGTCTGGAGGGCGCGGGTGCAGTGGCGCGATGTCCTTGAGATGGGCGTGGATGGAGGCGTCAGCGCGGCGGAATGCATTGGTTACTTAGCATCGAATATGGTCTTCCAGGCTCTCTACGCGGAAGTCTCTATGCAAGGTAGCATTTCTCACGCAGAAGGGAGCCTGGGCGACGTGTCGGAGGGCCTTGTTTTGAACGGTCTGCATGTTCTTACGTTGATAAGGGCTCGCTAGCGCATACCAGGCTGGTGCGGCGTAGACTAGGTGCGGCCTCACATAAGTCTTATAAAGCAGCAGCCTGGTTTTGAGCGGAAGGCGGGACCGAAAGAGCGGCCTTAACAAATGAGATGCAATTTTCGCCTTCTGTATGGCTTTCCTTACCTGGGGGATCATCGTGAGCTTACGATCTATCACGATCCCCAGGTGGCTTCCTATTCCAGTCAACTGTTTCGTTGCCGATCCTTAGCAAGGGCGGCGCTCTACGCAGAGGGCCAAATGAGATGGCCTGTGTCTTGGAGACATTGAGCTGGAGTCTCCATCTCGCGAGCTAGTCCGGTAGCAACTCCAATGACTCCTGGAGCTTGCAGGCTGCATGCGTGACCGTGAGAGACATCGAGACTAGTGCTACATCATCCGCATACAGCGCTAGTGTGGCTCTGTCGGAGCTAGGGAGGTCGTCAGTGTAAATGGCGTAAAACACAGGGGACAACGCACTCCCTTGTGGCAATCCTGCGGGTATAAGGTGGCTGCTGGAGATGGCACTCGCCACCCTGACACAGAAGGATTATTTTTGCTTACAAATTAATTCCAATATGCTCTTATTAATACTGGCCGACTCTACTTTCGCTTCTGCGCATTAAACACATTTTTCCTTTTCCTGTAAGAAATTTGAGATATACTCTCTTAGTGCTCCTCTATACTCTCCAAGCAACCTATATACCATTCTACCACGCGTAGTTCTTACCGTAGGGCGACCGGACAACTTAGCCCGCTTAACTATACGAATATTTATTAAACATTAATTAAATTTATTTAGGGGGAAAACGAACAAATATTTTGATACAGAATATTATGAACATAATAAATAATAATAAAAAACAAAAAATATTAGAAAAATGTTAAGTTATTTCATATCTATCTAGAAAGGCGTCTGCATACGCATGTCAACGCGGCTTTTCCTGTACAAATCCCGTTCCATTTATGTCACAAAACTAAACGCCACACTTTATCAAACTGAGCAGGGAAAACCTTATTATACAAAACAAATTGATCTTCTCATTCATTCAAAATTGAACGTATTTGTTTGCTAATCCAGCTCACCATGTGAAATCATTCAAATGTCGAGAGTCTGGAACTAATCGAGTGTATAATATATATACATACATATATCTCTTATCTTTGTCTGTTGTTACACGATGAAACAGATGTTTTGAAGCATCATTCATAAATAGACCAGTCGTAACGTTGGGGCTTAACGTTTGATTCTACACGTACGCGTGACAGTGGATTTGATTCCTATTCGAGGAAGTAAAATATTTAATACTTTCATTTCTTCCTTCTGATGTCGAGGAGAGTTGAGTTCCGCCACTCAACACGCAATGCGTTCAGAATTTGAGGCAAAGTGGGGAAAGGACTTATTGAGAACAGTGTTAACACTAGGATCCCAGGATCCTTCTGCCTATTGTACGGCGTGAAGCTAAAAAATATCATAAATATCTAAAATATGTAATACTTTAAATATCTAATAAATTAAGTTAGAGTTTTAATACCTAAGCTTTAAAATATTTAACTTCTGTCTATCTACATAACTCTCTTTTTTCAACAGTTACGTGCTTCCAACAATGACGGTAACTGTGTCTAAGGATCGACGGGAGGGTTCTGGCCAGCGATGGGGTCCGCCTCGACGAGTCACCCTGAAACGAAGGCCAGGAGCTCCTTTGGGAGTCAGTATAGTCGGTGGAAAGGTGAATACTATTGTAGAATTTTTTTTTTCATTTACTTTTCAATTTGTATTTTTCATCCGCCGCCATCATATTTTTAATATATTTTTTTTATATTAGGTCGATATAATCGCGAATCAGAATGGAGAGAATGGCAGCGATAAGGCAATTTTCGGGATCTTCATTAAGAATGTTGTACCAAATAGTCCGGCGGCTCAATGCGGGCAGTTACAGGTAAGTCATTATATAAATAATTATAATAAATAAGTAAAAAAATAATAATTAATTCCGTTTGAATATTTCTATTAATTTTCAAATACCTTAGAAAACAAATTCTAGGTAATTAAGTATTTCAGTTCAATATAAATTAAACAATACAAAAATCTGCTCTTATGTCAACAACTAATTTCTTTCTCAAATAAAAAAAAACCTGTAGCTCATCAGGCTCATCAACCCATACGTGAGTTTGACTTGTTTTTTCTATACAAAATCTAAAATTTTCTAAATTTACGTAATTATTTATAAAAACAGACAGGCGACAGAATCCTAGAAGTGGACGGCGTTTGTGTAAGAACAGCGCAGCATGAACGTGCCGTAGAACTTATTAAGGCGGCCCGAGATGCTGTTACTTTGACCGTACAAAGCCTTATAACTTGGGTAAAAAATATTTCTTTATTACGATTAAATAACTGAGAATACTATTTTTTAGTTATTAATTTATTAACAATTATTAATAACATAAAAAACGTATTCATATAATAATAAGTTAAAGGGCCTCTGCCAGTCAGTCAGTCATGCTATTTATTCGTCTAGAACACGGATTCTTCAGATGACACAACTCCACCAACGAAGCCTCATCCTCGGCCAAGTTTTAAGAAGACACCCGCGCCTAAACCACCACAACATGATATAAAGGTAATATATAAGGGATATAATGAAAATAAAATACTCGTTTTTTACTCATATATTTATGTATGTAATTCCATTTTATTAATATAAAACTTAGACATTCAATGCTCTATATTCAATCTCTATATTTCCTTTATGAAAATAAATACTGTATTTAAATTTATAAAACATCATAGTTAGTGAAGTTATGTTCAATGAGAGCACATTAATAGGCAATATGCTATTCATAAGTTAATATTGGTTATTCGTGACTAGAATAAGCAGAAAAGATCTTTGTTTTTCCAGTTACTTTATAAATCAATCTTAAAGCGTTATACCCACACACGAATGAAGTTTAAATATCAATTGTGATAAATATAAAGCACTTTCACGCTTTCCCTCCCCTAAGAGAGTACTACTTTCAGCTTTGTCACATATAAAAATCCTTATATTAAAAACAAAACATAACCACACTATGAATTCAACAGATAACAGTAACATCAGAGCCAGAAGTAGAGAAAGAGTTAGCAAGAGAAGCAACGGAAAAGAAAGCAGAAGTAGAAGAACCTAAAGTGAATGGAGAACAAGAACCTCCTAAACGAGTATACTCAGACTCTGAAAGCAGTGATGAGGAAGATGAAAGAGAATTACAGGGCAGGACTTATTCGGATAAGGGAGTTGAGGTGACTATTATTTTTTATTATATCTTGATTAATAATGTTTATCATTAGTTGAATTTAAAGAAAATATTATTCTATATACGTTTATTGTTACATTAATGGTTGTTGATTTAGGTTAACAAAAAAAAAAAACAGTTTCACGCGGTATCCCGCACATAGCTGGGTAGGCAGTGGCAGTTTACCAATTTTCAATATAACAAAACAAAATACAGCAATTAGGATGTAACAGTTTGCTTTTCATTCATCCATTACAAATGCTTGCTGATTCAAATCATTTTAAGCGTAAATTTGTGGGTACTAAATGAATTTTGCTCTCTGTATTGTACACACTTCATATACGAGTATATTGTTAGTTTCAGTGTTTATGTGTCCATATGTTTGGGGTGATGGATTAGTAATTTGATTATAATAAACAAAAGGTCGTGAGTTCGATTTCTTACCAGAATGAATATTTATACAACATGTATAGAAAAACATATATATGTACGAACTGTACGAAAATAAACAGATGAGTTTATGATTTGTAAACTCACAAAATTGAAGGCTACATTTTGTGTAAGCTTAGAACAATAATAAATTGTGATAGTTATTTATAACATTATTTACGTATAAATTTGCATTCCCGCTGGTTTATATCATTAAGTCACTCTATATATTAGTGAATACAGATTGCATTGAAATCCGTTAAGTCAAACATGTAAGGTCCACATACTCGTGGGAAACTACTTGATTTTAAGCTATTTAGTTTTTTTATACACTTATAACAGGGTGTAATATAGTGAGGTAGGTAGAGCGAACCTAATATTAAGACACTCCGTTCCCAACTTTCCGCCAAATTTTCGAGACATTGTGTGTTGGTTGTCAGAACTCGACGTCGCGGTTTGTCGCGTATAACAGAGAGGGTCGACGTCTTCGATATTCTTAAGAAATGTCACAGAGAGATGAAGAGATCTACCTATTAGATACTATATTGAAATATTAAAATTATAATTTTATATTATCATGTATGATGTTTATTTATATGTATTATTTAGTGAGGAGAGTGGGGTATCAGTTACACCCGTCATTAATTATACCTACATATATTGATAACAATTATATCTTCTAGATCGACAGAGCATCAGCCGGTGCCATAAAAAGGAGTAAAGAAGAGAAAGAAGCAGATCCTGAAGAAGAAGATGAATTCGGCTACACAACAAGTAAGTGGAAAGATACATTATTTGCATTCGTTAATTTTTTCCTTTACATACTACATGTTTACTTTTACGCTTGTATTTTGGAACATAGTAAATGATATTTATATTTTATAGGCTTTAAATTGATATAAATGAATAAATTTTGAAGTAACTACTACTACTACTACTTCTTATGTTGGAATACAAGAAATATTCTAGAATTAAATCAAAAAGGATCTTCTCAATACACGTATTAGGTTTCTGAGAAATTTGTGTACTTGCGAAATTATTATTAAATGAAGCGCACTTGTTTAATTTATACTATATTTGTTTAATAGTTTTACGTCTTTAACCGTTTCTATAATAAATCAAGAAAAAATATTTAATTTGCATATCTATCAAATTGATATAGAAGGCAATCAATGGTCCCTGCGTATAAAATAAACGGACATGTCGAAATTTTACAGGATAACGAAATCAGCAACAAAATGCTTTAAAAAAATACTGTATTAAAATTTATATGAAAATAACAAACAAAAGTATCGCGTTTATAAGGCAATTACAATAATATTTACTATAGTAATATAAGAAATTATATTTTGCTTTGATTGAATTACTAAAAATAAAAACAAATGGATATTTAGGAGTATACTTCATTATTGAATACTCCAAGTATTGACCACTTGAATGGATTATCTACAGAACTCATTTTCCCAAGAGAGTATGAAAGACGGTTTCACTATTCTTTTAAGTAATTGGTTCCGCATATTATCATAAAAGCATATCGTATGAATAGCCATACATTCATTTTGTACGACGACAAAAATATTTTAGAAGATACATAGTAAAAAGAAAGAAAACCAAGAGTTAAGATTCTCCGTTCCCAAATGCTCGAGACATTGAATTTTGAGTGATGGAACTCAATGCCGCTTTTTCCCTTCTCACAAGCAGCACGGTAAAGAAAATTCCCCCGAGTGAGAATAGAACCTACAATCGTCGTTAGTTTGCAAATAAAATATGTAAAGTCCATAATATTTTCAATATAATCAAATACATTTACCCTTGACAAGAGAACAACCCGGAACACCTGTACGTATCGGTGCTAATATTAGAACAACGATTCAATAGCGATCGTGGAATTTGCTAGTGAACT
>DWGR01003205.1:0-12483 GCA_018247715.1 Heliconius burneyi | reverse complement strand
TGTTACATTTTTTTGTCCTTCTGTAAGTGTAAACTTATTCTCTCTTTGTGTATATATTTTGTGTATTAAATAAATGTTGACAATTTTTCCACAAAATTTAGAAATTTAATTTCACTCCGTAATTAAATATATAAAATATTATTAAATAGCGATCAATCTTACACACACTGTATATATGTATATATGTGTGCGTGTGTGTTTATATATAATTATATATATATATATATAAATAAATAATAGAGTGTGTATAAAAAATGTATAAAAATAATTGTATTTTACAAAAATATGCAGTTTCTGAAACTAGCTACTCGTGTACCAGAAACTAGCGATAACCGGTGATGTGAAAAAAAGGTTACGGCCCATGTCTACATTTACCTAAAGAATGTTCACTTCATACTAAAACATGTGGGACAAAACAATGCTGTTGCCATCTATCGGGTTGCCCACCAAAACATCAATTTGCGGGAAATCTAAAACTTGGTTTTAAATAGTATTTATTCAAAAGCCAGAATTATGACTCTTTCAAAATCATTTGGAAGTATTATTACAATTTAAACAATAATACTTCCAAATGATTTTGAAAGAGTCTTAAATAATTTTCGGTACAATAATAAAAAAATGCAGAAATAAAACGAATAAGCACCTTACACTTTTTTTATTGCTTATAAACATTTGTCTTAATTTACACAAATAGTATTCCTGCATAACAAAATAAACTGCTATAGATTACAATATTGCTACAAGAAAACTTGCCTTTACATGTTAGAAACAACAATTTTAATTTTAATAAGTTAAATAGATCACAATATCATAATTTACATATTTATTAACCTATAAGATTGGAGGCAGCATATCGGGATATAGCGTAAAGCTGATTTAATTTTAATTGTTAATTAATATACAATTACTTATTTTTTAATATATCTATTTTTCTTTTTAACGATTTCTGATAGTCAGCAAATTGTCTATTTTTAACTGTACAAAATATTTTTACTGTTATGTGGAAGACACTATTGCATTAAAACAACATTTTCTTTAAAATGTTGGGCAACAAAACTAAAGTGTACATCTTTTTCCAATTAACAGATTATAAGTTTTTTTGGGGTTTAAAGAATATGATAATGTTTCATATAAATTATTACAGATGACACATTACAGTTAGACAGCACAGTTTTTATTTAAGTTTATAATTTTTATTTATAAAAATAAAAATTATATCTATATTAGCATTACATATGCTAATATAGATATTAGCATAGCTAAACTTAAACTTAAAAAACTTTATTGTAGATCTTATAATGATCTAAAATAAAGTTTTTTGGCTTTATATAAGCACCTATTTACTATCTATTAATCAGCTTCACGCTGTATCTCGCACAGCTTCACGCTGTAGGACACTCCTTTCCCCACTTTCTACCAAATTTTTGGAGGCATCACCTTGTACGACTTGCAACTCAAACTTCCTCTTCATTTATTTTCATTTGCTTAAAAAAAAATAAAGAGCACACAGCTTTCCAGACTTGTATGTCAATGTGAACACTAAATTTCCACTTGCTGCTCTTCTATTGACAATGAGTATATGGTTATTTACCTAAATTCGCTTTACGTCGTGTCAAGCGCTTATACAACCTATAGCTACAAAGTGTAGGTACTTAAAAAAATATAAGATAATTAAATTTTAAAGTTTCCACTGCTTCCAATGCCTTTTGTGGTTAACAGAGTAGGCAGAGGGAACATAGTGGTAAGACACTCCGTTCCTCACTTTCCGTCCAGGTTATGTTGGGGAACTCAACGTCATGCTCGGTCTTGTGTCATCAGAACGAGGATATGACAATAATTCATCCCCCAGAATGGAAACCGATCCACAAGCGTCGCGATTACAGTAGAACGTCATATCTTAAGGTCACTTTACCATCGTGACGGCTGTTTGAATATCAGAATAAAATATTGTTAACCTAAAAATCTTCCTTAAGTTGAGAACAATATTGGTCATAGAGAATATCGCATGTCCTAGTAGGAGCGGATATTCTTAATCGCATATAATTTATTGAACAAAATAAATAGAAAATGAATTAAATTCAATAAATATTTTATACTTATACTAGCTAAAATAAATATGAAAGGTTTCTATGATTGTATACGCAAAACCTTGAAATACTGATTACTGTACTAATACTGAGCAGTGGGCACTTAGCTTAAGAGCATTTGCAAGAGTAAATATATAAGGTCTTATAAATAAAAGTCTTTTGATCTATAATAAAGAAGCTCTCAGCCATGTATGTGGATTTTTCTGAAAATTAATAAGCTAATTGTTTCATTAATAAAAATGATCAATAAATTAAACGACTACTATAAACTGTTAAGAAGTTATTTATTTATTTAATACTTTATTACACCATAATACTAAAATAATACATAAAATAACTTAAACACAATAAAAACAAACATAAATTAACTTAAACACAAGACAGATACGAGAAAAAAACAAAAGGGAAAATGGTATAAAGGTGGCCTCATAAACCACAGGTGATTTCGTGCAGGCAACCCTTAACTTAAAAAAGAATTACTAATATTAATGTACAAAAAAAATTAATACAATAAAGTTACTTATAGAACTACATGCTATAACTTACATACTAATAAACAAACATAACAATAACAGAAAACTCAAAACTGTAATGCCACAATACAATATACTACTGTGTCTCAAGAGAAAAACTATGTAGTTTATTAGTAAAATGTTTATTTATTTTTAAAATACAGACTTTGGAAATTTATTTTTTAAAAATAATGTTATCCATATGTTTACCCTAGCGTTCACGGCACTCATTCAACCTAACGCTAAAATTTCTTACGACGGCTTGGCAAGTACGCTCAGTGATGGCTTCCATTTCGTGGTGAATATTTTGTTTTATTTGCGCCAGAGAAGATGGTGTGTTGACGTACACTTTAGATTTAAGGAAACCCCACAGAAAAAAGTCCATCGGAGTGAAATCAGGACTGCGTGGAGGCCAATTTATGTCCCCTCTTCTGGAGATTAATTTTCCATGTCCTTTGACTATAGCCAGGAGAATTCTGCAGAGTAGGCAACAAAAAATCATTTTGCCGTGTGTTCCCGGCCTAGAATAGGATCACCCTGGTACTGGTGGTGTCGTAAGAGGCGACTAAAGTACGAGTGGGAGAGTTACGTCGCCAGCAATGGCGACACGCATGGGCAGACTCGACCGGATCATTACCACCCCCGGCATTTAAAACCGGCGTGAAGTAGTGGCTTTATGCCACTGCGTTTTGCATTAGGTAATGCCGGACTCCGGCGCCCAACCAACTCAAAAGCTGGCAACGCATCAGTAGCTCCTCCGGTGTTACTCGGAATCATGGGCGGCGGTGATCACTTACTATCAGGTGACTCGTACGCTCGTTTGCCATGCTTTTTCCATTAAAAAAAAAACACAACGTGCTGAGTGTACTGTACGTGCACGTCCCCCCGCGTCTTCAAAAAAGTACGGACCGATTATTCCTCGCGATGATATTGCAGCCCATACGGTTACTTTTGGCGAATGAAAAGATCTACGATGCTTGCGTTTCGGATTAGTTGTACTCCAATAGCCACAGTTTTGCCTGTTAACATGCCCATTCAGATAAAAATGGGCTTTATCAGAGAATATGATGTTGGTGAACGTTTATAATCTCTCGGTTATCTCGTTTACGAATTCTAGTCTTTGAATAGAATCCGGGGACTGCAACTCCTGCACCAATTGAATTTTATAGGGGTGCAGCTTTAGATCTTTGCGCAAAATGCGTTGAAGCGATGATCTATACACGTTCAAAGCACTTGCACGCTTCCGAATTGAGAGGTCAAGATCAACACAAACAGACTGATTAACTCGTTCTACGTTTTCTTCTGTCCTCGAAGTTGAGCCAGTCACTTCAAACTTCTTTACCCAAATCCGAATGAGAGGTATGCTTGGCGCATCATTTAAGCGACAAAAATCACGAATGTTGCAAAAATTTCGCCTCGCTATAGTTGCTGAATTACCGTTTTTTAAAATCCACGCACGTACAACGCGCGCGCCTTTCCTGAGAAATACTCTATCAAATGGTGAAAACCGCATCCGTTGGGTGGTTTGGAAGAAGAAGAGTTAGAAAGGCCAGCAGAGACGAAATGCGATTTTGTTTTATAATCTCTATATATAATAAGACAGTAAACATATTTTGTCTGTACATTTAATATTTTTGACTGAAATGGATAGAGGCACGCTTAAAAAGAATAATGGAAAGCAAAAAAATTTTTTTATCTGTCTAAAAATACCAAACCGATTAACTTCAAACTTTCACCAATTGCTTTGTTTTAACTCAACATCTTTAGTTTGTTTCATCAAAATCGGTGTATTAAAAAAAGTTATCGTCGATTGAATGAAGTCAAGGCATTAATAATAATATACTACTAATAATATACAACACTTTAATAATAGAACAATATAAAATCTTAGAAAAATTATTTAAAAAAAGCACAATAAGGTATTAGTTTGCCAGCGAAAATTTTATAGCATTTTTTTCTATATACAGATGTAAGGCGTCGTACATTATATTCAGATTGCTATATTATATTCAATGGTTTAAGTCGAATTAATGGTTTAAATTTCATTATTAGTCTACGTTAAAAATACTTTTATTTTTTATATTATAGCTATTTCAGGTTAAAATTATTTCTGAAATTATCAATATGATAATAAATGTAAAGGTGAAATAACACTAATATTCCGTTATTATACATTTATTTCAGACTCCTTTGAATATACACTTGTAACGATATGTAGGTAACTTAAACAGTTATAAATGATCACATGGCAATTCCAATAAGCTAACATGCTGTAATAGTAATTAAAGAAAACATAACAATAGTCACACACATACGTGATATTAAATCAGTCAAACGTAAATAAACGACAAAAGACAAACAAACAGGCAAACGAACAATATATAAGATCACGCACGGCAAGACACTATATTATTACCTAAACCATTATAATTTAACACGGACGATCAATACAATTCCAATCCATCCATTATAGTAAAATTTTCCAAAAAAAAATCTTATAAACAAAAAATACTTAGAATTACTTTCACCAGCCCCCAGCAACGACAGATTCTACAAGTGGTCCAAAACTCTGCCTTAAGGCGAGTCATCCAGGCCCCATACTTCCTCCGCAACCGTACGATCCACCGCGATCTCAAGATGGAGAGCCTGGAGGAACATATCAACCGGCTAGCGCTCAACGTTTTTCGCCGTGCCAATGCATCGGACCACATGCACATAAGGGATATCGCGCCATGGCATGCAAGACCGCCCGACAGCAGAGGATTACCCAGGGATCTCCTCCCCGCCCCTACTCCGGATTCCTAAGCCATCACCTCGGTCGCAGGTCGCCTAAGTTTGGCCTCCCTCGGCTAACCGTGGGTCTCACCCGGCTGGGCTGACCGCCCAGGTGATAAACCTTCCACAGCAATTCCCTTTCTCCCAAAATCGACTCCCTCGGAGAAGCAATCTCTCCTGGCCACAAGCTGGCCACCCCAAGGACGCACCTATGTTGATAGGTGGCGGTAGAAACCACGCCCTACCCTAGCGTAGTTTTCCCTCGCTCCTCTTTATGGGGTTGAGATATTAAGGAAGACTTAATTATTTTAAATTCAATGTAATGAATGATTTTTATTTTGCCGAATCTAGTGAAATTAAAAAACTCAGACGTATGTGGTCCCATGTATATTTTATCGTATTCGTATACATTTTTAAAAATATTATCTATATAAAATAGACGGCATTCGTTTCAAATAAAATGTTAAGCTTATATTAGTAACAATAATTTAAACTTAATATAATTAACCTATCTCTAACTTATTCAACCCCTCATTCTTTCAGAATATCGAGACAAAGCTAGGATACTTTTTTTTAAAATTTTGATCTACATATTTATGTAGATCAAAATTAATTTTAGTATAATTGCAACAGTGAAGAATCGTACCTACGACACCTTACACTTTAAGAATATTCGATATATAGTTAATAATTATAATAGTCTTATATACTAACATCAAGAAGAGCTATCATCGGGTTACACATGCATGGCCCAAAAGACCAGTGTAAAATTTTCAATAAATGCCAAAATATTCATTCATGTTCAAAAAGGAACTTGCAATTTTTAATATTATATGTATGTATAAGCCGATAAATAGCATTAAGCAATAATAAAATGCGTTTCCCCTCTAGTATACGCAAGTGCTTGAGCACACTATCGATTTTTTTAATTATTTAATAACTTTAATATGGGAATGTGCCAAAGATGGTATAAAAGGCGTTTAAAAATCGGTATTTCACGTCATATTATAATCAACACGGCAACTTTAAAGTTGCTGCCATAATAATTATACTTCTAATGCACCATATTTTTTTTATTGTCAAAGAAATATATATATTTTATTGCCATGGGCCATTTTTTTTAAATTTCTTTGTTGATACTAATCTCTATATCTTTTGATAGTTGGTGATAATAATTTCTGCATGGCACGAAACTTAACCTAACTCAGTCCAAATGTCCAAAAAAAATTTAAAAAGCTTTCCATAAGTTCATACAAAACATGTTTGCATAACAAAGTTATAGTTGGAGATATAGAAGTTCCGTTAGTACGGAATATAAAAAAAGCACAAAAATACCTAGGACGCACAAAATCCGCAACAATTTGAAAAGTTCACGGAAAATTAGTTTAATATATGATATCAGAAAATATATAACATGAAGTCATATTATCGAATATAAAATAGATTAGATATGTTTGACGGCCTCGGTGAAGTTCGAGAACATTCTAGTTAGAACCACAAACATTAGTTTATCAACTTCGCTGCTAAGATTTACGGGATTCCCCGAATGGTGTTTCAGATCATTTTTATTTTTACTCACAATTGTATAATTTTGTGCGAGGTGGTCGCATTTTACCAATTGGTCGATAATCCGCTTTGCCGTAACAATTTGGTTCTTTGATGGCAGTGTATACGTATAATTACCTGTATCAGAAAATAACAATGTATAAATTCTTACAATTTTCTTATGTTAAACTATGAAAAAAATGATTAGATATACAAACAGAAGAATATGGGAAAATCAATTCATAAATCATTTGATTTAGATAATGTTGGATACAAATTAATACTTGATGACATAAAAAATTACTACAAATCGATTTATTTTTTCTAATGAATAAAAGAGAGTTACCAATAAAAGCCAAAACAATGGAATTGCGGTCCGGAATGTAGTTACTCGGAGTTGTACCGAGATATTCAAAGACGACACCTTCAGTACTTATAATATAATTATAGGGCAAAAATTTGTTTTTATACTGAAAAAGAAATATAGCATTTGCTTAAAATTTAACCATCATTAAGAAAATAATGTAATATAGTCGTATAGATATATGAGGCCACAAATGGCGCGGGGGCACAACCGTGCGACTGGAATCGTGATAGGTTGTGGATTCGAAGAAATCAAATATCTAAAATTTTCATTACCGCGCTCTGGTAATAAGTAAAGTGAGGAGTTGAGTTCCGCCACTCAACAAGCATTGCCCCCAGAATTCGGCGGAAATTCAGTAAAGCGTCTTAATGGGAATGGAGTGTTTTAACACAAGGATCTCAGGTTTCCCCTGAAGTAAGGCTTTCTAAACTCTGGCAAATTGTGCACTCGGGGAAAAAATAATCGAAGGTAAGAAAAGAACTTAAAACCTATAGCCATCTGCAGCTAACTTCAGGGCAAGGCGCGTTAACCGTACTGCAAAACCCAATACGTTACCTCTAAACTCTCAATATGCTCCACACACTCTTCATAGGTGTGGCAAACTCCACTATCAGTTTGGGTGATAACAACGCAATCCGCCGTAACTCCTGGGATATTCGATATTGAACTCAGTTGTTTAACTTTGCCTTTTTGCCATACCTTACGAGTGACGAACGCCGACATCACCGGTGCCATTTCGGCTGTAAAATATAAAATATATATTAATTCGTGTTTAATAATATCGTCGCATTTAAAGTAAGATCTAGTAGAAGTAAGACCTATACAATAATTAAATAACATTTTTGGAAAGAAATATTTAATAAAATTTTCAGGCGATCACAAAAACAAAAAAAGTACTGTCGATGAGCCGCAGATCCAAGCTGAAGTTACGAGTTACTTTTTGAATTTTTGCGCATTGTTTACTCGGGAAGAAAAAACGAGTAGTAAGTAAGAAAAAATGTAAAATCAAACCTGCGCATAACTTCAGGACGGCTACAACTCGTCCACTGTACTATGTACAAAAGAGTTTTATAGAATTTTAGAGTTTAACTCACTCGAATGCTGCATAAGCAGTAGGTATATGCCAATCATAGTTCCACCGGCCAACACGAGTATCAGGCATCCCACCACAAGGATCGTGAACAAGTTGGACGTTTCAGTTCCCCTTGAAAGTCTTGTGTCGAGGAGAGGAGTTTGCTCACCCGGTATCCTTAGGCCGACGACCGGACACATCCTTCTTAGTTCAAGTTCTGGATGAAAAACACGTATAATTAATTAATCAAATTATAATTAATAATTTTGGTAAAATATCCTTAATAAGAAAGCCAACTAATTTTAAAGTCCCTATACAATCTTACAATAAGCAGCTTCACACTGTATCAGCTTCAGCAGGGCGGGCATAGGGATCCTAGTGTTAAGACACTCCGTTCCCCACTTTGTGCCGAATTCTGGAGGCATTGCGTGTTGACTGGCAGAACTCATCGCCGCGCTCTACCTCTACACCAGAGCGAAGAAATGGAAATATAAACGTAAATAAATATTTCACTTCCTCGAGTGGGGATCGAACCCACAAACGTCGCATTTCAGTCACACCTTCTGCTGCTGCGCCAAGACGGCCTCGATGAACGACGGAACGATGTTAAAGTTACCAATATTTATGTATATATTTTATTATTATAGATATTTTTCATTTTCGGCATATTTTCGTTCTCTTTCTATATTCGTATATAGCCTAAGAAAAATAACGGCGACCATTACCAAGAGAGCCTCAATTCGAACAATTGATGTATTAATAAAAAAAGTTAAAAATGTTGAAAACAAATGCACAATATAAGTAAACGATATTTATTTAACTTATATACTGGACATCCATCGATTAAACGAACGAAAAATAACAAAAAACTAAAAAACATATTATATTTACGATACTAAAAGTAAACAAGATTATCCAAATCAACACAAACAGAACTCCAGAAAGAACAGGGCAAATAAATTTGACTTTAAATACAAATTTAAAGCAATTACTGAGCACTTAGCAATTAACACGTGACAGAAAGAAAAACGCTGTGAAAACTGAAAATTGTATGCATCAAAATGGCGGCCAACAAAGTGACGCTATATTGATTTTCAGGACAGGACGTACTTTGCAAAAACAGGACTAACGCAAAGAGTTAAGAGAAGTCATCATGTGCATCATTATTTATAAAGCAATTGACATTCTGAATATCTTTTATTGGTTTTACTCGTATGTTCCTATTCACGACCTCCAGTACCGATTGTCATAAAACAAAGGACTGCAAATATTTCCACATCTCATTAAAAAAAATCAAATCAGCTTCACACACTCCCCACACTCCATTCCTCACTTTCTGTCGAATTCTGGAGGCATTGCGTGTTAAGTGGCAAAACTCAACGCCGCAGTTTGCCTCAACACCACAGCGAAGAAATGGAAATATAAACATACATAAATATTTCACTTCATTATTTTTCCTATATTTTAAAAAAGCATTTAGATATTTTTTAAAACATGAATTGTGAACCAACAAATAGTTCATTTCTGTCTACCATTACAAAAAGTCATAAAATGATGTTTTTTAATGAGATGAGGCTCGATTAACACAATTGTATAAAATAAACTGTCTTTTGATTAAGTTTTCGTAGAAGAGTATAAATGTACAGAACTATGTAAAATAATAACGATTTTCTGAAATTGTTCTGCTTTAAACAGAATATTATAATTGAATTAAAATATTACCTTTAACTATTCATTTCTATATTTGCATGCACCTCTCTAGTGGAGAACTAAATTCTTGTCATTTCTGAAAAACAGAGACATTGTGTATTGAGTTTGAGAGCCCAATGCCTGGAATTGATCAATTTGTTTGTGTTTGAAAGTAGGTTCACTTTGTGTCCTGAATGTAGCACAGTAGGTAGAGGGAACCAAGTAATAAGACAATTTTTGAGACATAGCTTGTTGGGTGGTGGAACCCAGTGCCACACTTTATCTTTTTACACTCGGTAAATGAAATAAAAAATGTGGAGTGGGTATTGAACCCACCGTAATTACAGTCAGCATGTTGTGCTACTTACGGCCTTACATTACAGCCTTGGAAAGTACAGTACCGATTCAATAATTATTGGTATGCACCAAGTTGAAGTACCTAACACAATACTTATTGGTATGAAATATCCCTATTATTGAATTTTGTGAAGTAACAATATAAAATATGTAAGCATGTAGTAATTTTATTAAACTTCAGTAAATTTTATTTCATAATGAAATAGTTGTATTTTGTTCTTAGTTTTTGTAAGGGATATCTTTCAATCAAATCTCAGGATCATCATAGACTTATGCATATTTTTGTACCTGGTTGTGGGGTAAGTATAGAATCAATTTATATATATAGAGGTATAACAGTGAAAGCAGTCCATAGCATTCTACAAGTTTGTACCGATCGACAAATCATTTTAAGACCATTCACTTTGAAAGCGGCACTAAAAGAATAATTTTGAACTTGGTTAGGTAGAGAGAGGGGTTCAGACTGTAGTAGAAACTGCTATGAACCGAGTGCAGTAAATTTATGATCAGGGATATCAAGTCCCATTGTACATGTTACGTAAAGAATACATATTAAATAAAAATACACGAAAAAGAAGATAATTACAAAATAGGAATGAGAACAAAATTATCGAATAGGAAAAAAATATAAAAGAATGATTTAAACATTTTATTACCTGACTTTTGAGTGATGTTGCAAAATTTAAAATATATATAATTAGGTTTCAGAAGTGAAATATAAAAAGAAAAACAATACAACAATAATATTACAAAATACAATTTAATGTATTGAAAATCAAAATAACTATTACCTAAAGTTTAAATAAATATAAACTTGTATAAAGCACCGACAACATTCGAAAACAAATGTAGGTTTTTACTCAGTGTTAATTATATCAGCACTTATAACTAATTAAAAATATTTATTGATTAAAAACATTTAAATTGTATTGAACTAGTTGACACATTGCAGTACTATATTTGACAATTGACAGTTGACATATTGTAGAACACAGAAGTCTATGTCATATATATGTTCAAAAACAAGCTAAGACAATTCCAAAAGAAGAATAAAACGCCTACAATTCAGTGATTATATTAAAAATATAATTATTCAACACTGGTAAATATAATTATTCAACACATAATATATTAAATACTAATTATGAATATTATTTGAAAAGTAAACAAAATAAATTATTCATACAAGATTATATATACTAGAAAAAGCGTAAATACCATATCCATACAAAAAATTTTGACCATAGCTTTACACCTAGATACATGTTCCTTGCTTTACACGCTTATACTGCTAGAGTTTTCTGGCACCAATTTTTTTTTTAAAAAAATCCAAGAATATTCAAATTGAGGCACATTTAATATTATGCAATATTATTGGGATAATTTTACATTTTTAATTACTAATTAATTGTTCAAAAATAAAGAATATTCATTTTTGAATATTCTTTATTATTTGGGATATGACGATGCACAGCATCTGTGAGAGAGAGAGAGCTCTATACTTCCCTTTTAGCAGCCAATGATTTTCACTTCCGGTTGTTGTTTTCGACCAATCAGCGATCTGCCGGAAGTCACTTGGTTTCAGGTGGTAAGGCGCCCGAACTTATAAAAGGCACATTATAAAGCCTCAGGTTAAGAGCCATTCTACGTCTGGGATACTTCCCTCAGGCGTGGAAAGAGGACCTGGTCATAGTGCTTTTGAAGCAGCACAAAAACCCCAGGCTTCCCGAGAGCTATCGTCCAATCACCCTCCTCAGCGCAGAATCCAAACTGTTCGAGAAGCTCGTCCTACCGCTTCTCCAGGACCACACCCACCTTCGTGACGAACAGTTTGGATTTCGCAGCGGACATTCCACCACTCTACAGGTGGCCAGAGTGGTGCACTTTGTTGCTTCTGCTAAGACCAGGAAGGAGAGTGCCACTGCAGCCTTCCTGGACGTGTCGCGCGCCTTCGACCGCGTGTGGCACCCCGGGCTGCTACACAAAATCCTGAACGCCGGCACCCCGTACCACGTGGCGCAGATCATCAGAGAGTTCCTCAGCGGCAGAACATTTAGGGTCAGGGTGGAGAGCGCTACATCG
>DWGR01003204.1:0-12484 GCA_018247715.1 Heliconius burneyi | reverse complement strand
GAACCGACTGACGCTGGAGCGTAAAGTGAACCTGTGGAAGGGTACGCTTGAGAACGGCGGTCTTAGACTAAATGTGTCGAAGACCGAGTACATGGCCTGCGGGAGCCCGGACTCGGGCACTATCCATGTCAGTCCTGAACCAGCCGTTAAGTCGGAAAAGTTCAGGTACCTTGGATCCGTTATGCAAGATTCTGGAGGCATCGATCACGATGTCTATAACCGGATAAGCGCTGCCTGGGCTAAATGGCGGGAGGTCACTGGTGTGGTCTGCGATCACAGGATACCGCTCAAACTCAAAGGTCTGATATATAAGAGCATCATCCGACCGGTTCTTTTATACGGCAGCGAATGTTGACCAACACTATCTCAGCACACTCAGGAGCTTCGCGCTACGGAAATGAAGATGCTGAGGTGGATGTGCGGCGTAACGCGGTCTGACCGCATACGCAACACGTTCATTCGAGGTAGTCTTGGAGTCCGTGACGTAGCGGATAAGCTCCAAGAACTACGTGGGATGCAAGTGCCTTGCTATGTCAGTCCCTGGAGTGAGACCTCTCGGACGCCCAAGAAAGCGCTGGTTGGATGTCGTGACGCAGGACATGAGAGCCAAATGAGCGAAAAATGGTCTTTACACATGGACAAGATGTGTAAAAACCGTTTTTTTTTTATTTGAGGTACGGAATCCTAAAAATAATGAAATACTATATCATAATAAAGTTTCTAATTATAAGTCTAGACTGTAACAATTAAAGATTTCAACATAATACTCTTAAGACAGGAAGGACGCCACTAAGTAGCATGTGACAATGACAGTTACGGGTGGACGGTGACGTTTACTTCTGGGAAGTGAGCGCATTCCGACCAATCTATGAATGGAGCGGGGTGACCATTGTTTAAAATTTTGGGATATAAAAAGTATTTATTTTTTAATATATATTTTTTTTATTTTTGGCAATAGTTATCTTGATAGATTGTATACGAAGTGACAGAACATAGCGTTGTTTTCAATAGAGTCACAATGCACTTCTCTCCTTCCGTTTTAAATTTCTTTGTTCCAAATCTTTAATTTAGTTTAAAAAATAAATATATTTATATGTCATAATTTCGAGTCGAAACTCAACGACGCGCTTTGTCGTGTTACTAGACCAACAAAATAATTAATTTCCTCGAAAGGGAAACGAACCAACAATCACCGCATTTAGTACACGTTGTACTGTTGCGCTGCGACAGCCTCATTGCTTACATTCGGATTAATGTTCAATTTTTTTTATATAAACTACATTCTGAATGAAGTCTAAAAAGTTTCCGCGATTTATTATATCCAAAAAACAAGATATCATTTAATTTGAAAATATCTGCCTAATATTCTAATATAATCTAGATAATTTAATCACGTAACACACATATGTACGTATATTTAATGATTGATTATCAAAAGTACTATTTAAGCCACTTGTCTGCCTCCGATGATTAAAAACTGTATATAAATTAATTAATAAGATTACACGGTAGACTTAGGTTTAAGTATGTGGAAAATATAAACACGATATAACTAAATATCTTAAACATATTCATGTGCTGACATTAATCTGCAAAAATTTTTGACTTGCATGAGAAAAGTTTTAACACACGATTTATGCATATCATGTAGTTTTATGACAACGGCTATTGTTATTATTTATTTTAAATAAAGCAAAAAAAAAAGAATGTAAAGTATTTAAAGTAACTATTTTACTTTGTCCATTCTAAGGAAACAAAGTAAGACGAGAAAACTTGCAAATTAAGACATTTTGATTTACAAATAATAACAGAAGAAGAACACGGAAGCAATGTTTAAAAATTATCATTTCAAGTTAATAAGATATAAAGTATAATAATTCATAAAAAAATCTTATCGCGGTAAGCCTCGATCTTTGTTCGATACGCAGTTTGTTGACTTCAATAATTTGATGTAGTGGTTTTAAAATAATTTATTCTAAATAAAAAATTCTAAATGCTTAAAGAAATACAATTGGTAGAAGTTTCATCACTTAGTCATCAACGCTTTAAAGTTTTCAACTTAGAGTAGCTATACAAGCTATACTCGTTCGTTCAAGTAACGCTTATACTTTGTATGGTTATTACAATTTTTACTCTTTTCAACTTTGTAGGATAACATTTTCTTTTTCAATGTACATTGAAGAATTAAGATGACTCTTGCCAATTAAGATGATTCTTACCAACGTCACAGTTTATAGAAAAACACTATTGTCTCAATAACTTTGTAACATAATTACTTTATAAAATAATTCCTATTTGAAGTTTCCTTCTTGTGACTTTTTCCGGATCCTATCTAATCTCTAAGTCTTAAGAATGAGCATGTACTTAGATAGCCTTTAACATCTTATAACCTTTCTTCTTAAAAATGATTAAAAGAATAATCGTAAGTAACATTGCGAAATATTAGGAATATTTTATGACGTCATTGTAGCGTAATTAATATTAATCTATCCATCAAATGATTCTAAGTCCAAACCTACAATTCAATTCAGTAAATATTGATTTGAAAGAATAATGTTGAGTGAGAATTTGCTTAATATTATAAGTAGAGCATTTCTAAGTAATATACAATAAAATATAAAAAAAATCAACATTTAACGGCAAAAACTTCATTAAAGTAAATCGGCCATCCGTTAAATTTGTACCAAGGTTTTTGTCTGTAATGCACTTCTGGCCTAATGCAGTTTAAATAATTCCCTGAGTAGTTTTAAAAAGATTTCTACTACACTCAATCAGAATCAGATACAGGCAAAGAGTTTTTTTTTATTTTTTTGTTTGACATTTTATTTATTATAAAAAAAAACATTATGCAAAATAAACCTACATGTTTTAGTATATTGTATACAATCTAATAATCACTTAACATTTTTTTCATACTGACCCGTGCCATTGCCTCTCCCTGTTATCTTAACTCTTAACGCAAGTCTTGTGATAGTGTTATCATGCCGCCTGCGTAAATTACGTCTTTTTTAAACGGACATGTATATCGCGTTTCTATAGTTTACATGTGTCTGATCAATCTTAATGGCTGTGAATTCGAAAAATTACTATTATGCTTTAGATTTTTTTAATTGCTTTTTTATAATTTTAAACATCTATTTATTTTTGTACCATTTTTTTTCTGTACGCTCTCCGAAATAGGAAACGGAGTGCCTTAATACTAGGTTCCCAGGTTCCCTAGCTTCCCTTTCCCGTTCCCGTTTCCCTACCTTGCTAGTGTTTATGTTATAGCTTCGTGATGTATTATGAATGTGACAAGGTGTCCATTTTTTAAGACATTGCATGTTGGGTGGCAGAACTCAACGCCGCACATTCTTGGTCACCAGAGCGAAAAAGTAACAATGATTCATTTTTTAGACTGGGGATTGAACCCACGACCGTTACGTGTACAGTCAGACTGAAATAAAATATTGTCCTCATAAAAGAAACATCGCTTCATGTTTCAATGTTTCTATAGAAATAAAATAAAAAAAATTCAAACCAATTTAAAAAGTAATCGACGAAAGCTTATCTCAAAAAATAGTTTATAATAGTAATAATATTTAAAAGAACGTTAAACATTTTTCTTATCTATGTAGGTTATATGCTGATTTTAAACGAATGCTCAACGTTTGATTGTACTTATCATTTGTCATTGATTTATTTTATCATTTTATTGCATAATTGCAATATACTACGTTCAATTTGTTTGTAAAAAATTATATATTTTTTATAACGTGTTTTTGTATAAAAGATAAAATGATATCAAAAGTAATAACAAAGCCTTCCTTACTCAGATTCATTCAGTTTAAAATTGGAGGAGAATAGAGAGTCCAATTAGTGATTTCTCTCAAAATATATATATATATATATATATTTAATACACTATATTATCAAGTACATATTATATTCAAGAAAGTGAACACAAGAGTATCTTTGACAGCCTTGCTATTCATAATAAAATGTTAACATACTTTTTTAATATTCCAAGAATATCCCATTGTTATTACAAATCATATACACTCTACCACTTACAGGAAACACGTGGATATCGTACGATCTCTAGTTATGACGCAATACTCAATAGGAACCGATGGGCTCCCGAGTAAAAGATAAGGTTTTGGGGCACGTCCCGTTCGCAATAAAATTACTTATCTTGTTGAGAAAGTCACATTTTTTTTTATTAGAGTACTTAGCTAGTTCACTGAAGTTTGGTTTGAATTTGATAAAATTTTATATAAGTAGAACATTGTGTACTAGGCCAATCGTGTTACAGTGGCACAAGCGTGTTACTGTAAACACGACAGATTGTGAGTTTGATTCCCACTCGAGGAAATGAATTATTTAATATTTTCATTTCTTCACTCTGGTAACGAGACTGGATTTCGCCTCCAAAAAGTTAATAAATCTTTTATGGGTCTGAGTATACATGTATATCATAAAAGTCCACAGTGTATTCTAAATTTTCCACTACCAAAATTTTAAGTATCTGTAAAAAAATTCTAACAAGTAAAGCTTATTACACTGTTCAAGAATATTTATATGATAAATATGCATGGAATTAATTTCTGTTGAATGTGATGCGTAATAGCTTCCAGCTAATTTCATAATTAAATTATACCATTGACTTTGAAAAGAGCATTACTGCCTTTCTAACGAAGAGCAGTACTACCACCGGGGTAGCTTTTTGTTTATACATATATTCACTCAACGATGCGAAAGTGCTCAGATAGTCTATTTGAATAAAGAATATTTTGAATTTGAATTGGATGTATATATATTTAGCTTCACTCTATCTATCCACTACATAGCAGGATAGGCAGAGGGAACATGGGAAACTAGTATTATAAGACCCTGTTCCCAAATTTCCGCTAAATTCTCAAAGCATTGCGTGCAGAGAGGCGGAAAGCAGCGCTATGCCTGTGCCACGACGGCCTCAACTCTGAGTCTCTTCTTATTTGACAGATCATTCTGTTTAGAAAGATATGGTAAAAATGTATGACATTCAGAATTCTTATTCGTCACTTTTGAGGTCCGCCTCTCTGCATTCTCTGCTATATGGGGAAAGTCGTGAAACTACAAAAAAAACTAAAATTTTTGTTTGAAAATTGATATGTATATACATACACATTGGACTATCATTTATATATCATGATATGATATGAAAATATCATACTTAGCACTATCACGAACACGTGATGAAAACACTCATGATGCTTAAATAATAAAACTTTGAAATGTTATAAGCGTAAATTAAAGTGATAATTATTAAATATTAATAATATGTTTTTTATTAGAGAAAAAAGAGATTAAGGACCTTACAACCTTACAACTTGAGAATAAGGACATTTGTATGTGACACTAAATCAGTTTCACGCTGAATCCCGCACACAGCAGGATAGGCAGAAGGAACCTGTTATTAAAACACTCTGTTCCCCCTTTTCCGCCGAATTCTGGAAAATTACCCGAGTAGAAATCGAATGGGTGAAAATAGCTGCACCATGATGGGCTGGACACAAAATTGATTATTTCACATTAAAATAATGATTTTGCTTAAAAAAACTATAATTGTATGTATAGTCTATATCTATAAAGTAGTACTATCATTATCTTCACTTAGTAGCTTAGGCTATTTATATAAGCTACTAAGCGAAATCAATTCAAACCAAAATCGGGTCAGCATATAACAATACTGGCATTCTTATAACTTACACATTTAACTCCTCGCATTGTTATAAAAAGAAATTTCCTACAAAAACTTCTAAATGCATCTTAAACTATCGGTAGTTTGGAAAAATTTATTGCACGACTTTTCTCTTTTATCTAAAACAAACTTTATTCACACTAATTTAAGACATAAAGTCGTACAACAATGTGTACATGTTAATTGACGTGTCGTCCGTCCGTCTGTCCGTGCATTATGTCACGTAACCAAAAAAAAGTCAGAGTTTCCATTGTTCAGTATTAAACGATTTTAGACAGATACAAAAGTCAATTTTTTTTAGATGACCATACGAAATAAAAACAACATAATAATGCAGAATTCGGTGGAAAGTAGGCAACGGAGGTGTTTTAATACTCGATTCAAAAGTTCCCTCTGCCTACCCTGCCATGTGCGAAATACAGCGACTGGGTACCGGGTAGGTATATAAGTTATAGTACAACAAAATTAATAGTAAATTTAAATGATGAGAAGCTATAGCCATTCTTTATATAGAGATCGCTGTCGTATATAAGACGCCTCTAACTGTGAACGCGATAATTATAATGTCGATAAACAATAGTAGGAATAAATTGCGGCGTTGAGTTCCGCCTTTTAACATGCAATATCTAAAATTTAGACTAAAGGTTTTTGGCTATTTTTGTATAAGCACACATAGTCGTATATTTTATATCAATCACCTTGTTTCTATGGAGAATGGGAACACACAGTAACTGGAGCGGCCGTTTTTTCCTTGTATCATCCCATATTTTTTCTTGTTGAAACAGGTAAAACACCAAAGTTTATCAGTTTACAACTTCGAAGAAAAAGATGACTATACCAAAAACAATTTTGTTCTCTACAATAGTACGATTATTGGAGATGCTCATTTTTTTTTAAGTATTAGAATGAGAGATGTATATATTTTTAGCTTAACGCTGAATCCCGCACATAGCAGGATAGACGGAGACGGGATATTTCCCATGTACCGTCCAATGGCAGAACTGAACGCCGGACTTCGTCTTGATACTAGAGCGAGGAAATTAAAATAATTCGTTCCGCTCACAGACCACATAATGTAGGTCTCTTACCGTTGAAACATTATACGTTGTAATAGGAAACTATCTTTAACTTAAGTATCTAAGTATCTGCCTATATTCATAATCTAAAAACAAATTATAAAGGCTCAGTAAGAAAAAATAGTTATAATATTTCCATGAATATAAAATAAGAACAGCTCTACAACGCCTACAACCTCTTATAGGAATATTAAAGGAGGTATATGAAAATAGAAAACTCCTTTTTATTAAAAAAATCTTGAGGTCATTCTTGGCGCAGGGGCACAAGCGTGTAAGTGTAAACGCAACAGGCTGTTGGTTTGATTCCCAGTCGAGGAAAGAAATATATAATATTGTCAGGAAAGTGGTGAGCAGAGTATCTTAAAACAAGGCTCCCTGTTTTTACCCTGCTAAATACGGGATACTTAAAAAAATATTAAATGCTAAAAATTAAGACCGTCGTGGTGTAGGAACGATTATTAAAAAACGTAAGTTTGTGCATTCCGCTCTACCTGGGACAATTTAAGCTATTTAATATTTAATATTTAAGCTATTTTTATTGAGTGGACTAATAAACCGAGCGTGCGTTAAGTTTCGCCACTCAAGTCAAAGTGGGATAAGGAGTGTTTTTAGTATTTTAAATATATAGAGGTATTATACATTTGTATATTCAAATATTACAGTCATGCGAACTTAGACATTCAGTTGATTCAAATGACTATTTAATGAAGTGCCTTACACGTTTAAATCACATATAAATTACAGAAATTATTAAGACATCAGAAACACGTACGTATGTATTAAAATGCAATAATGAAATCTTACAAGCTAAACGCAAAGATTTATTTTTTAGAAATTCCATAGAACGTTTGCGGTAATACAATCGAGAGAAAGATTTATAATATGTGATTGTACTTTTGTAGCGTAGCGGCAACTGACTTTAAAAATGACGGTTGTAGGTTCGATTCTAACGCAGGGGAATGAATTTCCTAATATTTTCATTTTCTTGCTCTAGTAACAAAACAAAGCGCGGCGTTGAGTTCTGCCAGTTAATATAGAATGTCTCGAATGGTGTGTCGATGTCTAGTGAATGGAGTGTTATAAGACCAAGTTTTCTCTATATCTTAAATAAGCGGAAGGCAGTATGAAGCTGAAAAACAAAAGTTATTTTCTGGAACTTTAAGAACAATTTGCTCAAGGCGACGATAAAACCTTGTATGTATCCCGTTCGGCCTTTACACCGACACTTTACATATACATGAAATATTCTGAATTTACTATAGTCTATTATAACACGACAAGACGATATAAATAAAACATCAAGTTAAATAAAAATTAGCTTCACGCTGTATCTCGCACACAGCAGAGTAGGAAGAGGGAACCTTGTATTAAGACACTCCGTTCCCCACTTTCTGCCTAATTCTGGAAGTATTGCGTGTTAAGTGGTGGAACTCAATGCTGCTTTTTGCCTAAACACCAGAACGACGAAATGAAAATATAAATGTAAATAAAAAATTTATTTCCTCGAGTGGAGATCGATCCCACAACCGTTGCATTACAGTAAAACCTTTGTGCCGCTGCGCCATTACGGTTTCGATATAATTATTTGGTAGAAGAATTTAGAACTATGTGAAATGAAATTTTATTTTTCAGACGTATTTTAAATTTATCATTTATAAAATTTTAAGTAACTATATAAAACATCAATTACGCTGTGGTGTCTCAAAAATTGGGCGGAAAATAGCCAACGGAGTGTCTAAACACTAGGTTCCTCTTCGCCTGCACTGCTTTAAGCAGGTTACGGCGTGATTTTACAAAACAATGTTAATTAGTAAGTTGACATTCAAGAAAAGATAGATACTTGGAAATAACTTCTTTTGAACTTTACATAGAAATCGCTAACATTACAATATTGTAAGATAGTAAAATTTTAACTTTTATACTGAAGTTTATAAACTATTGAGTTTATTGTCGGTTCATCTCAGCAGAACTGCCGCTTGAGTTGTATGGTGGTGGCAAGTTGTTCAGACGACGATTCAAAAGTGTTTTAAAAGATTTTATATAAGGCATAAGATTGAATTTTAGAGTTAAAATTATTTGTCAAAAAAATAATTATTCAATAGTTTAAAATTATTAAGGCTCTGCGAACAGCACAATTTTCTAAACATTGCGTGTTAAATGATGGACTTGTCCCCAGGGCGAGAAAATAAAAATAGGTTATTACTCCGAGTGGAAATCCAACCCACAATCGTCGCGTTTACGGTAACGGCCTCAAATTGGTAAAATTGTACGAGTATGTGTGAATCCTATCCTACTAACATAATAAATGTGGACGATTATGAGCATAGATGTCTTTTACACTTTCACGCAAAATCTGAACTGAACAAATTTAGATTAAACTTTTACAGTTATATAACATACACATCGGAATAGCATATAGGCTTTTATGTAAAGTTTTTGTATAATTTAGCTATAATAATAATTAATATTTTTTTAATGGAAAAAGACATGACAAACGTACGGGCCACCTGATGGTAAGTGATCACCGCCGCCCACGACATCGTGTAACACCAGAGGAGCTCATGGTGCGTTGCCAGCTTTTGAGGTGGTTGTACGCCGGAGCCCGGCATTATCTAATACGAAACGCAGTGGCATAAAGTCACTACTTCACGCCGGTATTAAATACCGGGGGTGGTAATGATCCGGCCGAGTCTGCCCATGCGTGTTACCATTGCTGGTGATGTGATTCTTCCACTCGTACTTTAGTCGCCTCTTACGACACCACCAGTACCAGGGTGATCCTATTCTAAGCCGGGAACGCACGGCTTAGAATAGCTTTTTAAAGCGAACGAATTGAGTGATTCGCTAATCCTTAAATACTTCGATAATAAAGCTATCAAATTCGCCTTTTCACCGGTAGTGATTCAAATAAAGCTAATTGCAACGCTGTTTGGAAAACAACATTCCGATATCCTTTATTTTGGAATTTCGTCTTACAATGTTACGGGAATTGAATACGTACCTATTTTTGCTCCAAGAGGGTGAATGAATTATTAAATTAGAATACTTTGTTAAAGCATATTTTACCTATATAATAAACAGTAAGAATTAGTAAGAACGCTGTCAGATGGTAAAAAGTAAATGAGTTACATAAGAATGACAAAAAATATTTCTGAAGCTCACACTTGTGAGTGGTAAAGCAGGCAGAGGTATGCCTCGGACTTCCCAAACATACCACGGTAACCACAGTACTACACCGAAAATACTTGTGGAATGTTACGCAAAAAGCATGGGACGGAGTGTCCACTAGGTTCCTTCTACCTACTCTGCTATATGCAGGTATAACTAGCTCGCAGTTATAGTGGAGGGGAAGATAAGACGCGCTCTTGGCTTTCCTTCGGACGAGCTTCGAGTTAGGACAATGTAATGTTGTAGAGTTGCCAGTTGTCTAAATAACCTTTTGATTTTGATTGCAAATATCTTATAAAAGCGATACCTTCTGATGACATAATATAATTCTTAACACAGTTACCTCTCTAAACTATTTTGAGCTATTCACGATCACAACTAAAAACGGTTCTAACTACTAGACACATCACGAGCCAAGGCATTATATCTCTGATATCTCAAACGCCTTTAAAAATATATTAAATAGTATTTTTAAAGGCGTTTGAGATATCAGTTACACAGAGCACAGTGTGGAACTAAAAAAAAATGCATAAACTTATTTAAAAAAAAAACAAATATTTTTGAAAACTCACAATCTAAAAATATTTTCCAATCAAGAATCAAGAAAAACCACGCAAAATAAAAAAGTATATTTTAAAGTTCATTACATCAAATCAATCAAGTCAGTTCGCGGATATTGAACAGAATCACTCAACGCTACCAAACTATTTAACCGAAAATATATATTATTGTTTACAATTTGCGATGGAAAAAGAGCATGTGGCGTTGAAAGAAAGATCTTTAGAAATAAACTAATTAGGTGTTTGCTATTTTATAACAATTTAATATGCTATTCACACACTCTGCGTTGTAAAAGTACTAGAAGATCCGTTGAAAATTATAAATTTAAATAAAAAAACGGTTAATTGTGGGTTGAACTCGCCCACGGAGGCTTCCGTACTAGTTTTAGGATTTTAGATCAATGGATAAAAGTTATTTAATATCATTTTTTTATGTTTTCCTTTATTTATATTGTAAGTCCTCACATCGTCCTAAATTTCATAAGTAGGTAAGTCCACGGCAAGTATCTAATAGGTTTGATAACTCTAGTAAAATCGATGCATATATATACCTATATTCTTCAAATATATATCTGTTATGTTAAAATAACAATAAATTTATACTTAGTGAGTGGATAACATTTGAATATATTAAAAAAAAGAAACATTTTTATACAACTCAGTACCCACGTAAATGTAATGTAAGCAAAGCGTTAATTTAACAAGTCTTAAATATTTACGGATTATTATTTCCTGCAAGCGGCCGTCATAGCGCAGCGGCACGCAGCGGTTGTGGGTTTGATCCCCACTCGAGGAAGTGAAATATTTATTGACGTTTATATTTCCATTTCTTCGCTCTGGTGTACAGGCTAAACGCGGCGTTGAGTTCTGCCACTCAACACGCAATGCCTCCAGAATTCATCAGAAAGTGGGAAACGGAATGTCTTAACACTAGGTTCCCACTGCCTACCCTGCTGTGTGCGGGAAACAGCGTGAAGCTTTTGTAACGTTATTTAGCAAGTAACGATACCTTTATTTTTTCTAAGTGCTCGGGTTAATTCCCGAGAATGGATTCCGATTCCCGACAACGGGAATTACCCCGAACAGTTAGAATATGTTACATAACGTTCACAACTTCTTCACAGCTGTTAGTTATTTTAATCGTCTCTCTAAGGGGAGAAACCACAAGCAAAAGCTACAGGATGTAGCTTTAATTCAATGCAATAATTGAAGAAAGTCCGTTCCAATTATAAGTACTAAAACTTCGACTCGGAGGACCTTTATGTACATTTGGCGACTAGATTATTTACGTGTGTTACGTGTACTAATAACTTTTAATTTTAAAGATAATATCAGTACATTAGAAACTAAATTGTTAGCAAATTCAATAAAACAGTTATTTTACAGCAATTTTGCTGAACAAAATAATTAATATTGATATAACAGTCTTGAAAATGGAGAACCAAGTATATTTGCTAGGTTATCTCTATATTTCCTTCTACGTGATAAATAATATTTTTATTTTTATAGTTTTTATATAGTTTTTTATGTTATTATAGTTCGGTTAAATTTAAAGCAATTCAAAAAGCACATATTATGTGGAGAAAGCAGCTCTTTGCTTATTTTATTCATAGCAGTGTAGGCAGAGAGATCCTGGGAACCTAGTATTAAGATGTTCTAATTCCCTTTAGGGTCCCTCCTTGCATTTCCGGCGATTTGTCGAGACATAGTAATAGGTAATGTATTAAAATAACTTGTTGTTTATTAAATTACTTGTTTAATTACGAAGCGTGCTAGGTTGAGGTTTCGATTTGCACTCGAGTCTCTCTATTCCATTTTAATTTCCATTTTTATTTGCTCTTAACGAGGCATAGCGTGACGTTGAGTTCCGGAACTGAACACGCAGTCCCTCCAGAAATTGATGAAAAGTGGAGAATGAAAATGAGTCAGTCTTAATTCCTCACAAAATGTGCGGAAAG
>DWGR01003203.1:0-12485 GCA_018247715.1 Heliconius burneyi | reverse complement strand
CCGGAGCCCGGCATTACCTAATGCGAAACGCAGTGGCATAAAGCCACTACTTCACGCCGGTTTTAAATGCCGGGGGTGGTAATGATCCGGTCGAGTCTGCCCATGCGTGTCGCCATTGCTGGCAACGCTTGTGCGAATAAAGCGTAGTAATTGCGACAGTGGTTGGGGGTTCCCATCCTTTTCATAGATAAGCCTTATGGCAGATCCTTTGCGATATAATTATAATAAATTTCTTCATTTAATGAATATGGAACATGTAGCATATAGCTTTATGTAGCGTAAAGAAGAATACCAACTACCAAAAGGGGGACCTAGATTAAAGACATAAAAAATATCAACTCATTAACTAAACAAATTTATAATTAAAAATATAAAAACCTTTTTAGAAACTTGTTTTTAGGTGCTCTTCTTTAAGAGGCTTTGTAACAAATGAAGCCCTTTAATTAGATATCTCTATTAGGCGGGTTGTGTAAATATTTGTAATTTGCCATTTTACTCATTGCCATCAAGTGAAGTTGTAACCCAAATTTCAACTCAATCAAGACTCTGCCTAATAGGTGAAATTGAAATTGCGATATTTCACATACACTAACATAGCAAGTCAAATAACAGCTTTTCAACTAATATTAACCAGAATTTTTAATTAAACACGAAAACATATAAATTAAGTATCTCTAGTTAGTATCTGTAGTTGTAGATGTTACACGCTTAAGCAAATTTAAGTTTCATTTACATAATAAAGCTTCAAGTAGAGTCCTCGTTTCAATTAGTTTCTTTAATTACTTACTCGCCGCCTGAACACGGCACGCGCTAAGAGGTTGTCTTCGTTAGTTCAGACCTAAAGTTTGAACCAATAAAGTTTCCCAGGTCAAAGTATGTATATAGAACAGGAACCGCAGATAATTTGTTCAGTAAAGCTTTTCTTAGTAATTTACATAAAATATGTTATATTTTAGTGACTTTTTAAGACATCTGAAAAAATAATAATGTATGACTTAATAAATTGATGCCGCAGTGTAAGTAGGTCATGATGCAGGGGAACAAGCGTGCATGCGTTGTGGGTTCGATTCTCAGATGAGGAACTGTATTATTTAATTTTTTTTCCTCGCTCTGGTAATCGTAACGACATCAAATTTCACCACTCAACATTCAATACCTATGATACCGATCAACATGATCAACGACCACAAACTCGAACAAGAAAGGCACGGACAACAAAGGTCTGTGGCGCCTAACAACTCACCAATAAAAAAAACATACAATTTACAAACAAACACAAAAAACAACATACCTCGAGAACTTGGTGAAAAGTGTGATGGAGTGCCTTATCACTAAGTTTCCAGGTTCTTACCGCTTAGGATAGCTAGTTTAATAGGCTATTTATTCCATGTTATTTTATTTAGTAAAATTTAATCTTTGTCTATATACAAGACGATTTGAATATTTAATTAATGTAAATCAAATTACATAAAAAGTTTCGTATACTAAATATATAATATTTAGTGTATAGCGTCTCAATTAGGACTCTCACAACAGATACGCAATCAAAGCTGTAAATAACTTCTCATAGTACACGGAACTTTATAAAATCTATTTCAGCGTTTCAAAGTTCTGTACGCGTTAGACGTACTTCGATAGAGTTCATTTAGCTGCTATCAGAAGGAATTTGTGGCTTAATTAGTAAATATAAAATGCGATTGACAACTGTGTAAATCTGTCTTACGCTTTGTCAGAAAACCATGTTTATCTCTCATAGTTGAATTCGAACTATCGCGTTAAAGTCAGAAGTTGTCACTTTACGCCACGACGATCTCTATATGAGAAACCTCATTCATGTTGCAAAAATATGCGCATTTACTAAGATGTTTAACGAGAAAACAGGAAAGTATTGAGTTATTTAACACAATAATTTCAAATAGTACAATTTATAGAGGTCATAATGAAAAGTTTGTTATTATTACAACACAAAATTATTTTTTTATTCTATACTCTTGAGAGTCGAAATCAAATCCCAGGCCACAGTTTCTTAGATGTGTATGTACGAGTGAACAATTTTCAAAACCATTATAGCACTTTTGCCTTAATTGTTTACTACGCATACTTTATGAAATTGTTATAAAATAGTTATATGTGTAATTGAAGTCTAAAACAATAATTTATGAAAGTCATTAGATGGAGAAGTTTTTGGGGGTTGTAGTAATGTGGCCGAATACCGTCCGGTCATTAGTAGATTTCCCTTTAGGTGCTCTGCCAATTACGTGCAATTTGCAGAATTGTTTCTATGCGACTAAAAGTTTTGATCACTTAACATAAATTCTGCACGCCACCTTCTACTGATAAAACTAGAGTAAATTAATTTATCCTCACTCATAGACTCATACTAAATTATAAGGTCATAACGTACTATGAACAAAATCAAAAATATTCAAGAGATAAAAATGTATTATTTGCAGTAAAGGTTCCATGGGAGTCCAGTTAAAAACGCTGGCTTTTAAACATTAACGCAAAATTGAACGTCAATTTGAACAGAATGCAATGTGTACTGTATTAAAAGTTGTAAGTAGTTGTCGCGGTTTGTTGACGTCTGAGACAAATGACAAAGCAATCATTACGATGTTAGAGACTGTAGAGACAGGTTCATGGTCGTCTGAACATCTTCCTTTTCTAGATTTTTTTTAATTAATAAGAATAAAACAGTACAATAGAAAATAAATTGTCACTGCAGACAGTAACGTGTGAGCGCGAGCTCGCAACTGTTAAACAATTGATATAATTAATTTGAAATTGCTACTATATAAGATTTTGTCTTGCTGCTTTATTGTTAAGTATTTGAGGCGAGGCTGTGTGGTCGCCGAATTCTGGATGTATTACGTGTTAAGCGGTGGGACTTAACGCCGGGCTTTGTCTTGTTAGTAGTGCGAAGAAGTGATAATATTAATTATTTAATTTCCTCAAGTGGGAATGAAACCCACAACCCATCGTGCTTACAGTCCCTACGCCACGCTGGCATATGTATATGTATACCTATTCTAAGGTAAGCTAGCTCATATTTAAATGAATGATATAAGGCTTTCCCGAAATCTTTTTAGATATATAACGAGTATATTCTTTATATTTCTGGCTTGGAAGGTAAAATTCAAACGTAGTATTTGCTTCTCCTGTTATAGGTTGAGGCTGGGATCAAAGTTCCCGTTCTGTAAATATATATCAAAACTGATCCCCAGAGAGGAAAGAAAGTCATTGCGAGACGTGTCTACGGTTTTTATGGTCCTAGTGAATTTGTGATATGACGTAAAACATGTGTACATTTTTTAAATCATTTATGTTTGCTGCATTCATGTTGAATCGTTATAACGTACTACTTTTTTATGCTATCAGCAAAAAATATCTCTATATATTATAAATGTCTGTAAACAGGAAGTCTCTTTTTTCCTTTCGTTTCGTCCCGTAAATAACGTTTACATGTTTCCATTTATAATATATTATTTATATTAAAATAATGTAAGATGATGATAAATTAATTGGGGTAATAATATTTTCAGAAACAAGCAATAATTAATTTCATTAAAAACCTCCATTAAATCAATCATGTTTAATGCAATGGCAACATACGGTATACTGATTGTGACACTCCAGTACAATTATTTAACGAAATATAGTACAGATAAATTTCAAATTTAAATTTTATACGCCAGCGTGATAAAATAATTTTGATTTTCCATTAGGTTTTGGTTGTACGAACACGTTCACGTGTGTTCACGGCAACGTAAAAACGTTTCGCGCTCGTACGGATTACGACATCAATGTAAATACTTTTCACGCGACCTACAAACGTAAATGACAGTCGCTCCATCATTTGCCTCATCTTCGCATCCCTTGTTTTGTTGTAATTTACGGGAGAACTTCGTGTTTATATTGTGATATTTCGCAAATTACACTGATAAATATACGTATACTACATTTGGATATTATAAAATATAGTTTTTTTTATTTGCACATGTCTTCAGAACTAAATTGACTTGATAATTATAGTCACTGACAATATAAAATTAACAAAAGCTTGCCAAGTACACCAGGTATCGTTAAAGTCCTTGTCTTCAGATTTCTCTCCAACTGCTCTATAATGACCTTATTAATTTCTCTTACATATATATACCGCTTACTCTTCACTTGCTTTTTTGTTAAAGCAAATTGATACACGGTGGTTCCCTTAATTAGAACACAGTAAATCATTCAGTTAATTTAACATTGCGGCGATGATCTCTTGATTGAAACATAATTGATTACAGCTTCTAATTAACAGACCGCCTCTACGCCTATGTACGTGTCTATGTATATTTACACCTCTTATTTTAATTACTTTGATTTCATGTATTGCTTTTATTATGTAGAGCAACAAACTTAGGTCTGCTTAATGGGTCTAAGATCTCGCAAACGTGTGTTGTGAAGATACTTATATAAAAGGTTATAAACCTACTTATGTTTGTTACATATGATTTTAAAACTTCAATGAACTGATGTCTCAGTTGTATACATTGAGTTTGTATAGTGATTGTCGTTTTTCTTTAATTATTTAGAAGTACATCACTGTTTCATACATACTATAATTCTTACTTGTGTTAATGACAAGTAAACTATCACGTATATGCGTCATTGATCTAGTGATGTCAGACCACAGTGATACTGGTTAATGTAGTAAACTGCGGCACAGCATAAGGTGTAAGAGAAATAAGACTTTATACATCACATTATTTATCCTATTCTTTATTTCATAAGATTAGATTGAAATAGAACATTTATTAGTAACATTAAAGCAACAAAACGAAATAGTATTGCTAAGTATAAATATTTAACAATAAAAAAACGTTTTACATTATTCCATACTGAACGTCTTATATTATGATTTATTAAAAAAACAAAAAAAAAGTATTAACACAACGCAATACGTTTGTAGAGCCATTCAAGATAAGCAAGCGTTATGATCGACCTACTGTACTGAAAGGATTTAGCAATTGTCCGACCCCTAGCTCGACCGTGGCGGAACTTAGGCTCTCGGTCACCACCAGTCTGATTTAGTAGATGAAAGCACACGAGCTACGGTATTTATGACGATAACTGTGGCTGAACTTTAACGTTTAGTTTGTATGGCAGTTTCTATACAACATGTAACAGACTGAGATGGCATTTACTTGGTATTATAAATCATCTCTACTTGAATGGGCTTAATTTCGCCGTGTAATATATTTTTCTAATTTAACTGACTTCGTTACTTATCGGCTTACCTTATGAGTTATAATTAATAATATAACATTTCAATATTTCCTCTTTCATGCTTATATTGTATGTAACGAGCGTGCACTTTCCCTCTCCCGATCGTTACTTATTTCAATGCTAACAATTTTATAATAACAAATAGCAAATTTATATTAAAATATTTTTAATTTTTTTCACTACCTAAGTGATTTTTTATTTTAAGTTGCCTTATGTAAATTATGAAGGTAAAGAATAACACAATTTTAACGGCAATATTCATTTCATATTTATAGTAATGAATTTACTTCTTGTTAACATATCAATAAATGACGCAATGACGCTCTTCTACTTTAGAAGCGAACATGAAGCCACTCCGTGTTTTTCGTTCGTAGGGAGCAGAAGTATCGGTAAATTAGATCAGTCGACCTCCCTAGAGGGGCTAGCACCGCGGTAATGTTTCGTTAAACCCATTACGATTATCTCCTCTCTTTATCGAATGAGACCCGTATTTTTACCAATTTTCCGATACTAATATGTTTGTAATATATTAATTTTATAAAAGATTAAAACTGGTAGTGTAAACGAGTTATAAAACGTTTCATTTTGTACAGAAGCATTCTTTGCAATATATTATATATTTTTTTATAAAAAATATTTTGAAATATACTATCTCACATTTTTGTAATTAGAGTAACTAGCGTGTATTAGAGTAAATTGAACATTTTTATGTCTTAGCAACTAAAATATTTTATACTATTATACAGTATTTACTGTGAAGCTATATTGGTTTGATGTCATATTATTTTCAGACTACTTACGGTCACGCTAAGTCTTTAAAAATTGCCACATTACCATTTATATTAGAAAAATAAGGTGATAGTATACACGTTGAGGGTTCGTGTGAGGGTCAGGGTAGAGAAATCTTGAGTTATACGGTTAAAAGAAGACTGTTCTTACCACTTCGTATTACTGAGACGAGCTACCGCAAATAAATTGAGAGATTTGGGCCCCTCACTAAGTCGTGTCATCACTTTACGCGATTTCTTTTATGTAGTTATTTCAGTCAATTTGTATCTAATATTGGCTTACTCTAAATTCTTTTTTTTAATATATATTGAATATAGCGTTTGACTGCATCAAGTCTGGTGAGCGTTGATGCGATCTACGGTGGAGCACGCTTGCCGAGTAGGTACCTGTTGACTCTGTATTTGAAGACCCCCATATTGTAAATCATAGGAAATACAGATGCCGGTAATGAGGTCCAATCCCTCGCAGTGCGGATAAAGAATGTGGCCTGAAAGCGATTAGTTCGCACGTGAGGAACTTCTACCATGTAAAGATGGCGTGAAGACGTACTCCTAGAAGTTCTTTAAATAAAAAGGGGCTGGGGGAATCAGGTTATGCAAATCTGGGGCACACTCTCCGAAATGTATGAGGTAAAATACAGACAACGATGCAACCCTACGCCGGTAGCTAAGGCTCTGCAGTTGAGTATCAACAAGGGTCTTATCTTTGATTAGCTTTTTGGCTCGTCTCTCAACTGACTCCCAAAATCTGTAATTGGTACTTGGCAGAGCCATCCCACATGTGAGACAAAAAAAAACAAAAATCTATAACGGTGTAGAAACGAGTATTAACATAATTATATTTCTGGTTTCTTATGGTAAGTAAATATACTTTAATCAATAAAGAAAATTCAAAAAACAAAAACCCGACTATTAAATTATCGCGCTCTAAATAATATGAAACAATGAAATATTCTTATTTAAATTTGTTATGTACAAATCAGATACGATAGGAATCTATTTATGATAATAATAGAAACAATTGATAAGTATACTCGTATATTATGGTGTATGTTACAGTGTAATACACATTCACAGGAACAATTAGAGAAAAGCCGAGGTCGTATGCCAGTTCCTAACTAACTTATGCAAATCTTTTGTTATTTATTGAAAATAGATAATATAACATTTAAAAGCAGAATTTATCCAAGTTAGATCCGTCTCTTATGTATTAATAATATTTTGTAATTTGTATTTCTTATAAATAAGCAAAATATATATTTTAAAATATTATATTTTCGCACGCAGTACCAATGTGAGGGATCGGTCTTAGTCCTATATTTGTCACCAGCGAGGGCGCTTGTGAAGTTGCCCTCATATTGTAAAGGCTAATCCTCTAGAAGAATTCATCAGGTTTAACTAAGGTCCATATCAACACGGGCGTTGCCGCCGATTCATCACTCTTATGTTTTTGTACAGCTTGGGCAAATATTTTTTAAGTTATAATTTTTTATGTTATTTCCATTATCTATTGAACGTGTGGCTTAGAGAATTTCACATCAGTCCGTTCATTTAGGTCACTCCGCTCATATCTCTAAGAGTATGTAACCTACAAAGAAAACATACTCATAGAGAAGTTATTAAGCTTTATTGCACTTCTATTATGTTTAACGTTGTCATATTTTTCAGTCATATTTTTTACTTTTGAAATGTATTTACATTTTTTTTCGAATATGAGGTTTATGCTGTTAGCCCTATTGGCTTTTATAGTGACACTGGTTGGGTAGGGAACAGGATACTCTGTCTCTCAAGAAATGCAAGCACTACGTGGCTGCCTGTGAGGAAGTCGACGACTGTAATGGCGCCCTCTGCGGGACTTGAACCTCGGCCTGCGGTCGTCGAGCGGACTGACATGAAGCCACTTGGTGCTTGCATTTGTCACCAGCGGTGACATGAAGCCGCGATTGGGGACAAATCATCAAAGGGAGCTAACGGTCGCTAACCGTTGGGCCCGACCGCACCGAGAAGCGATTGAGCCGTTGAATAAGCTGGACTTCGTCGTCGATCGTCGTCTCTATGTAGATCGACGTTACGCACGAACCAGGGACAACCTGATGCGATACGTAAGAATTTATGTTGTACCTTTTGCATGGACATTAACTTAATGTGCAATGTATGTACAACTATTAGCAGTTTTGTATAAGAAATATATGAAATATTTATTTTTATGATAATAATAATACTTTACGTATTTTATAGTATTTTTCGTCTTTTAGTATGGAATATTTTATATCCTACGCGTGTGGAGCGCGTCGTGGCGCAAGAGCCTGTAACACGACGCTTGTTGGTTTGATTCTCGCTCGGGGGTAGGAATAATATTATTCAATTCAATCAACATACAACGTCTCGAATTCGGCGAAAAACAGCGATCGGAGTGTTTTCACACCAGGTTCCATCTGCCAACAAAAAATCTTAAAGTTTTAATTTAACTGAGGCTTAAATCTAAATGCCTAAATTTTCAGCGAGCACCTTAAAAGTGAATTTATGAAAAGGAACGTTTACTTGCGAGTTGATGAGCCGACACTGTGATGATAATGTCGCTGGTACTTAACGCGTACTTCGCGGCGAAGGATATTGTAATCCTGCATGGAAGGGGAAGACTTAGCAAAAAAAGTTATAACTTTTCCAAATTATTACTGGCCATTTAACGGCACCGAAATATTTATCAAATTCTTGTTTTTTCGCTTTATCTATAATATTTTCACTTCTCGTTTATTAGAATTCATTGTATTATTTGGAAAGATAATCATTTGAAACTATGAAAATAAACCACTATCTATAAAGTGAAGGCTGAAGCTGGAAGCAGTCATAAGTATAAGGTAAATGAAAAGCTTTTGTTTGAAACTTTACACAATACTTGGTTTATTTACTACTAGATAGATTTTCGAACAGTTGAACTAAGATAACTTCAAATGTAGTAATAATATTAGTTGATAAATGTTAAATTAATTGTTTTTAATATTTTAAAGTATTATTCCACACAAAGGAAGGAAAAATACTTTTTTTCGAAAACCTATAAAAATTTGAACGTAGCAGAATTTGAACCCGCGCCTCTTAGAAATCGTCCAAGTGCTCCGACCACTAAACCATACATATTCGTCATGCTACGCCCAAATTATTATACCTATGTATACGAATTCTTATAATATATTTTTCGTTGAGTTTTATTGAGTAGCATTTATCGATGGATTCCTTAGAATCGCTCGAAGTAAGGCACTGCTTACGTTCTGCGACAAAAAAAGGAAAGGCCATACAAAATAATGTTCACTTTAAGCATTTTTAGAGACACTACTGAGGTACTAATTTAATTATCAATTTTGGTGTTGGTGAGAATCAACCTGATTCTTTAGAAAGTTTATTACTTTTTTTGAATTTGAATTGAATGAATTAAGTTCTTCAACTTAATTCATTCAATAAAAAAAAAGTAATGTGTAAAGTAAAGTAATTGTGTATGAAAACATTTAAATTTTAACCTTTTTTTATGCTTTTGTTTTAAGAGAGAGTCAAGTGCATTTTCATCGGCCTTTCTTTTCATTTGAGCTCAAACAAATCAACTGAATGAATGGAATGTATAATTCTTCATATACATAAATTGGTGGCATCATTAAAGTTTATTTTTATCTTTGTACAGTCCATAACCGTCGAAGTATCTTGACTTTATAAACAAGAACAAAGCTTTATAAATAAGATGAAAAACATTTTATTTGACGTTGTTTCTTATGATTTTACATATTATATGTAGCTATTTATAACGTGAAAATTAATCTTGAATATAAGGATCCCTACATCCGGTCCTCAGACTCGATAATGTCGAACTTTAGGAGTTTTCTGATAAAAGGCAATCCATTATTCGTCGCCGCAATATCTCGAGCCCAATAAGATTGGTGTATTCGTACATTAGACATTGTTTTACTGTTCTTTTCTTTTATGATCACAGTACGACAATAATGTATTGGAAATAGCCACCAAATTACGCTTCTTGTTTCTATGAAAATAATAATTATATAAAAATAACTGGAGGCAAATGTTGGCTTATGTCATATTTTCGTTTATATACTCGTATTTGTATACGCGATAGTTGTAGGTTCAATAGTCATTAGATAATGTGACTTAGCCTATATCTTTGGATGTTCTCGAGTCTAATATGGCGCGGCGTTGAGTTTCGCTACCCATCAGGACAGTACATCGAAACGTCTGGACCCCAGATTTTCTCGGCGCACTATATTTAAATGTGTTAGTTTATTTAAAAAAGCGTCACAAAATTGATTAATTTTCAGTTTGCATACAATTTTAACTTTTTATTTAGAATACGACTATCGCATAATAGATCGCTGCGCATAGCGAGGTGCCTCTACAAAACTATTGTGCTCTAATTTTATTGCAAAAACATAAATGTATATATTATTTACATTATAACGATTTTTTTCCAAACATTATTTCTGACATTTAAACAAAATCAAGAAGAATTTATGTAGCCCTAACTTTCTAGGAAAAGAAGTCAAGAGATCAAATCAAAAATGTTATTCAATCACAACTCAGTATCCATAAGATACAATATATAAACTCATAGTATGTTAGAGATAAAGAAATATTTTCTTTGTTCGCTGCCAGTACTTTTGTACAACGCGATAATATTGTCAAAGTATCTTTTCTCGCGGGGTTCACGAAGATATGAAATACATCGGTTTCTTTATATAATTGCTTTGGTATTTTGTTCACGAAATAAACTTCGAACAATGATATATTAAAGTACCAAAGAAATTTATGAATGTAGGTTTTAATGAAACAAAATAAGTTTTGTTTTTGTTAAAGGGCGGTTTAATTAACTCTTTGTTTGTCGAAAGCTCTATTAATATTAATTAATTATTATCCAGTCAAAGAATAGTAAGGTAAAAGCAAAGTTCTAATAAGTAGAGAACTTAAAAATAATTTAATACAAAACACAATACAAGTGTAAGCCGTAACTAATTTACTTCAGGAAAACTCCATCCATTAGTTTTCGGTCAACCCATCAACAATCTATTTTTCTTTATTTTGAATCAGCTCAATGGTCTATTACTGTCTTACTGCTCTTTTATTTTATGATCGCACTTCAACGATAATGTACTGAAAGTGGCCACAACACGTTGCTGTTTATTTCGATAGAATGGTTTTTGTGTGGTTATTTCTATGCTGTTGTATATTTAGAAACAGTATTTTTTTTGTTGCTTTCGAGCTATAAGTAAACAGATAACTACATAAAAAAATATAAGTAATTTACAAAATATTGTGATTTTTATAAATTACTATTATTTGGGTAAGTAAGAAAAACTTAATTACATATGTTACTACTAAGTACTTAATATACACTTTACAAATAATTATTTTCCATACAGAATTCAGGAAAGAATTAACTTGCTGCAAATAGACTAATCACTAATTATTATACGCTTATATTATATCATACGCTTATGTCTGGTCACTCCGGTTTTATAACTCAAGTGAATTATAACATAAAAACACTTGCCTTTCCCCCCGGAACATATCCCCAAATGTAACAACACGCTGGTTACTTTCGGATTATAAAAATATAATAAATATACACTATGTGAAATGGAACATTGTCCGAGTTAATTTATTATTTTTACGAATGACTTTGGCTATATACTCTATTCACTATTTCAAATATAATAAATATGTAGAGAGCCCTGGGGTGAGCATCGCAACAGAACCGAACAACGCATCTCAATAGCAGCCCGTCGCATATAAAAGACATAAGTTTTTATTTAATAATTTGTGATTTCGCAGAGCACAATAATTGAAATTAAATACAGGCAATATTATTGATAATAAATTTTTGATTAAAATTCAGTAATAACAATATAAAGCCGCATTTATAATTTTAAGTAGCATTTTACAGAAATACTATTAAACTCTTATTGTTACTACGTAGCGTAGCTGTCAGTGGAGTGGATGAGTTATATAAAACAATGGCGCTTAAAACGGTAATAATTTAATTTCACTAAAGGATCCATTATGCGATATTAATGCTTTACGTAAACAACTCTTATTTATTTGAATGGGTGTCTATTCAATATTTATTATTTGATACAGTCTTGCTAATAGAATTTTGTAATTTCTCAAATAAGGAAAAATACATTATATATATATTGTGGATATTCCATTTCAGTGTACTTATATTTTACTATAGATATTTTATCTTGAATAAAAAGTATGTAAATAGATTGTTATTATGTTCTTCTGTTCTTTTTTTATTTTGACGTTCCCCATGCCAGTTGAGCACAAAATCACTTCGCCAGTGTCACGTTGAATGAAAAATACACGAAAGAGGTTGTAAGGTAAAAAAGGTCACAGGCCCACAAGCCTGTGACAGTAAATGCGATATGT
>DWGR01003202.1:0-12488 GCA_018247715.1 Heliconius burneyi | reverse complement strand
TAGTTTATTTCCGGACCCAAACAAAACCGGTCCACTGTTGGCCCTTTCATCCGGATAATACGAGGGAAATGACCAAAGGTCAGTCCATGTTCTTTGTAAAGTATAAGATAAATAATGAATTCCGTTGCCCCTTTGATATGTTTGGAATTTAATAGGCTTTTAGATAAGTGTGATTATTTAAATTCAAATAATTTAGGATTTGTTAGTTCAGAGGCCAGTCGTTGCGCAAGGCCACAAGCGTGTAAATGGGACAGGTTGTGGGTTTGATTTCAAATTCAAAATATTCTTTATTTAAATAGACTCTTTTAAGCATTTTCAAAAGAACGTATAAACAAAAAACTACCACCGGTTCGGAAGGCAGTTGCTCTACAATTGCTCTTTTCAATGGTATAATTAATTATGACATTAGCTGGCAGCTATCCTGCATGACATCCAACAGACATTAATTCCATGCATATTTATCCTCTAAATATTCTTGAACAGTGTAATAAGCTTACTAATAATAAGCTTAGTGTAAAAATTCAAACAAGTAATTGTTAGAATTTTTTTTACAGATACTTTAAATTGTTGATTTTCTCTCGAGGAAATGAGATATTTCTTTATATTTCTTCTCTCTGGTGTCGATACAAAGCTCGGCGGTGAGTTTCACCGGTCAACATGCAATGTTTTCAGAATTTGGCAGAAAATAGGGGACGGAATATCTTAACGTAGTGTTAAGATGTATGCACGTACTAGTACGTACTCTGCTGTGTGCGGGTTATAGCGTGAAGCTAAAAAAATTGCATTACTAACATTTTCTAAAAGCTTTAAATTTTTATTAAATCTAACAAATGTAGAACGAAGAAAATAGAAGGATTATTATTTTATTTTTTTAAGGCCATCGTGGCGTAGCGGTACAAAGTTTGTCTACACGCGGGACGGCTTTGAACTGTTCTACCCTGCTTTTCGAGAAAAGCGTGTAGCCTATATAAATGAAATTTCAATCCTAGTCTATCTGTTACAATCGTAAATCGCCTCCAGAAATCGTCTAAATATGACGGATGGTGGGATATACAAACACATACATTACAACTGTCCGGTAGTGACTGATTTATAGGAGTTTAGGACGCCAGATTAAGTTCGTACATTTTTCAGTATAAAATATCTAAATTGTTATTTTTCCTATTTAACCGATTTAAAAAAAAGGTGGTTATCAGTTTGAATTACGTATATGTGAAGAATTGGATAATATTTGAGTGTGACGAGTTACTGAGGTTTGTAATTTTTGATTTGTAATTGTATGTATATATTGTAAGTTTACAAATATCCTAAGATTAAATCAGCTTCATGCTGTCTATATACCACACACAGCAAAATAGGCAGAAGGAACCCAATATTAAGACACTCCGTTTCCCACTTTCTGTCGAATTCTAGAGGCATTGCGTGTTGTTGTGGCGGAACTCTACGCTGTGTTTTGTCCACCGGAGCGGTGAAATGAATAACGAACCCACAGCCGTCATGCTTATCCTCAAACGCTGCCCCTCTGCATCATGAATTTCAATTTGTAATATTAAGATTTCATTTCGAAAAGAATAAATATCATACAAGATCACATATGTAAGAAGTAAGTCTAAGAATTTTAGTTGATCGTATTTTCAAAGAAAGAAATCGCTATCGTTCCAAAAAAAACGCAAATTATGTTGGCATTTACGGTGTTCGGTGTCGAGTTTTGTTACAATTTTGCGAGAGCTTGAGGTTAAATTAAATAAACAGCTTATTTCCTTTTCTCAGGCTGGCGCTGTCAGCTCACTAACTAGGTTAGTTACAGTTTCATTTCGGCGGAGTCTTTGCAACTATTGTTGTTATAAGGAACGGTTTCTGAAACATTGTTTTAAGAATGTATGTATTCTGTATTGATTTTAGGTACAAATGAAGAAATAACGTTATAGTTGGATTGTCTTATCTATTTTTCTCGTAAGATTTACAGTAAAAGCTAGTCGCGGGGCAGGAGCACAGGCGTGCGATATTAACTTTGACAGGTTGTGTGTTCGTATTCCACTCAAGGAAAAGAAATGTTCAATAATAATAAATCTGGAAATCGAGGCAGAGTTCTGCCACTCAATTTGCAGTAAATAGAGAATTAGACCCAAACTACCCCATTTTTCGTCAAATTATGGAGACATTGAGTGTTGACTGGTGGAACTCAACGCCGCGCTTTGCCTCAGTAACGGAACGAGGAGCGATGATTTTTTTGTATTTCTTTAATTAGATCTTATGCATCAAAAGCGTAAACAGATGTTTTTGTTTGTGATTAATTGATATGTTTAGGATAGACAGAGATACTCGTATTCCGAAAGAGAGAATTTTGTGGGAATAGTTGCACGCAGCTGTATGTAAAATCATTTATCACTGGGAGCCCATGTAAGGTATTTCGATGGTGTGCTATACATATTCTTAATATTTTTAAAATGTGATTTATTCTGCTCTTAGGAAGGAAAAATACCTTTTTAGAAAACAATAATAAGAAGCATACTAATATTTCGATGTGAGGATTAGTGTTTAGACGCTTTTGATGTTTTAAAAGAAACACTGAATTCGAATCCCACTATAATTGTTTCATTCTGCAATTGTTCATATTTTTATACGTTTTGTATGAAAATAATTGTTATTATACAAAAACAGTTATAAGACAACACAAAGGAGGTCACCTGGTGGTAAATGTCGGTTTAAGGTGGAAGTAGAATCCCTTTTTCAAGATAGGTACCAATATTATATCGACATGGAAACACTACCATAAGTAGGCCATAGTTCGATGGTATGGTGGAAGGAAGTTCCTACGAAGCCGCACAGTATTGGAATGCCGTGTCCAGATGGATATTTAATACGTTGTAGATACAGTAGCCATACCGTTAGAAAAAAAATCGTTATGTTTTGTAAAAGAGTTTCTCATATATGTTAAGTTTAATTTGCATTTCTACATAAAATTTTCTTGTATAAAATGATTACAAAATGTGATTTTTTTGCACAATTTCTCCTTTTACTGTCCATACGACGTCTAATTTTAACATCCTTATACCCCATAAAATTAGATTGTTAAGTAAATAATAATATTGGGCTATGAAATCGACTTAGTTTCCGGCCTTTAGACGGCATTTCGGGTGCCGTTGCCCTCAGCATCCGGATAATAGGAGGAAAATGAGACAAAAGTCATTGTTTTCCTTTGAAAAATAACGCTACTCGTAATACTGAAAACAAATTTGTTAACTTTTTAACTAACATTTTTAGGAGAATATTATCTTTTTTGTGATTTTTTTTCTCCACGCCAAAGAGGAATATAATTAAATTGTGTTATTAATAATCTTTGTTTGTTATTGTGTAAGGAGCACTGAATTGGTTCCTCGGTGGTGGTCAGTTTGAATCTATTATAATTTCAAAATGAAATACAAGTATTATTACAGTTCCAACTATGAAGCTTCATTGAAGATATTCTCTAGTATTAGTAGTATAGACATACACAAAATTTTTCTCTATTTAGTAAATATTTAGTTTCTATTATTATTTTTTTTATTTAAGGTTGTTCGTTTTATTAAGGATTATTTTCTTTTAGGTATTTGCATTAAACTTCGTTATATTTTGTTAATATTTAGTTCTGTTTATAATTATTTTTTATTTAAGCTCTTTTTTGCGTTTTACACTAATTTTATTATCCACTTTTTATTATATTGGAGAGATCTTGAAACTTGAACTCCCAAACACTGACTCACTATCTACAATAAATTTTATATTATACAAGCATTTTTCCAGTATTTGCAGAAAAAAACGAGAGTCGAGACTGTCTGCGTATTTATTGTTGTGTCTTTATAACAAACAGTAGCGTATCCAACAGAAAATCGAACCAACAACAAAGTAGCAATTAACAATCATTAACCCCATTTTCACGATAAAATTCCCCAAAATCCATATCAAGCATCTAAAACAGAAAAGTTTTCACTATAAGCTCCAAAAGTTAAAGGGATGATTGAAAGTGGTGTTATATCGTAACAATTTATAGAGGGTGGTACAATTGATAGCGTGCTAACCGCGGCCCGAGGGATTGATAAAGATTATAGGCTTAGCCATAGAATTGTTGCTCAAAAGTTTGGGTGGAACAGTGGATGATATATGTAAATATAATTATTGTTGATATGTATGTTGGTATTTATTTATTTTTACGCTTTTTGAGGCCAATCGTAGTACGGGGGTATAAGTGTGCGACTGTAAACGCAACAGGCTGTGGGTTCAATCTCCACTGGCAACAAGGCAAAGCGTGGTGTTCAGTTCTTTCACTCAACATGTATTGCCTCCAGGCTTACGAAAAGTGGGGAACGGAGGCATGTTAATGGGAACAGGGTCCCCAAGTTTTCCAGGTTTTCTCTGCCTACCATGCTCTGTGCGAGAATATAATGTGAAGTTAAAAAATAGCTTAAATAGCAAAAATATCCGTTTCCCATGCACTGTCCAATTTTCAAAATAAATAAAGTGTAGCGGGGGATGAAGGAATATCAACAAAACGAGAGAAATAAAACAAAAAAAAACTATTTATATACTTGGTAATAGTAGAAATTGTCAGAAAAGTCAAATCTATAGTTTGCTTTATTATTTTAAATTGTATTAGAAAAGTTTTCATACATCAAAAATATCATAAACAAGCAAACTTGCATACTTTGAAATTGTAATACTTCGGTTATATAACATAAAGGTATTATAAATTCTTATGTTATCCAAACTTTAAACTGTATACATATAAAAATGTGTCTTTTACAAAATTGTTTACAAATGAGTTGAGTAAGCTAAAAAAACAAAATATTTTTAAGCTACACGCTTTATGCGTTTTTTTAGAGGTAGCCAGAGAGAATGGAGCGCTAAACGTTTCAGTCTCTACTTACATCTTTCGTCTCGCCCATTGCTGTCAACCTCTTTCCTACCTACTACTTAATTCTGTGCCTTTCTTACAATTCACTTTTGCTTCATATGTTGAATCTAAATTAATAAATAAATGTAATATCTTGAGGCCTTTGAGGCAACTACAAATGCTACGGTTGTGGGTTCGATGTCCACTCGGGGAATTAAATATTCAATAATAAGCAAAGCGCGGAATTTAGTTCCTCCGTTTAACACGCAATACCTCAAGAATTCGATGGAAAGTAAGGAACGAAAGTGTTTTAGTCAGAACAAAAAGTCTTAGAATTAAGTTCCCAGGTTCCCCTTGTTTACCCTACTATGTGCAGAATACAGTGTGAACCTAAAAAAATAGCATAATTATGGTAATTACCAATTGGTAATTAATAACTAATTAAATTAAGACATACTCAATGTAAGGTACAATATGAATTGTCTTGACAACAAAACTTTACTTCTATAGAGTAGTATAGAATAGAACCAAATCTATGGGAATCATTCTGATGTTGAAATTGGGTCGGTTGGCTTAGATCCTATTGAGGGAATTGGCATATCAGCTATCCTCGTGAAATGTGAATATGTTTTTTTTTTTTTTTTTATGGTAAAAGGAGAGGCAAACGAGCGTTCGGGTCACCTGAGGGTAAGTGATCCCCGCCGCCCACGACCCCGTGCAACACCAGAGGAGTTACAGGTGCTTTGCCGGCCTTTAAGGTGGAGGTAGACGCGCTTTTTGAAGGTACCCATATCATATCGACCTGGAAACACTGCCGCGGGTAGGCCATTCCACAGTTCCGTGGCGCGTGGAAGGAAATTTATACGAAACCGCACAGTAGTAGAGTGCCACGTATCCAGGTGGTGCGGATGATATTTAAGTTCCCCCATGTGAGAGAACTCGTCACTCTGATTCTCGCAATTATGGGAGTACTCTCCTATAATGCATAAGGCAGAGGGAACCCATTATTAAGAAGTGTTGAGAGGCGTTACCAGGACAATAAGATGAAAATAATTCATTCCTTCGAATAAAATAAAATTCGTAAACATGGCGTTTACAGTTAAATGCCAAAACTCAATATTCATACTATAGAGTACAAAACACCCTAGGAAAACATCTTTGTGATAATGTCTGGAAGGGACTTAATAAAGGTAGGTATGCCGTATAATGGTGGGTTTGATTCTCAGTCTATTCTCATATAGCTTTACGCTTTATCCTGCATAAGACGCCTTTCGCCCTATTAAGAGATATTGTGGGTCAAATAGCGCCACTTAACGTCGCAAAAAAAATTATCGGAATGGAAGAATGAAAATAATTTTAAGTTAATTTGTTTCCTTAGGATGGTCTGACATAAGGGAAGCGTCGTTTTTCGTCATCAATGTGAAAGTAATCTTTCCGTACAAATTAACATTAAAATTAAAAAAAAAACCTTTTTTCATTTATTTTCTAAATTTGCATAGTAATTAATATAATCTAATGTATCAGCACTTTTTATTATTTAATAATTCTACCTTATAATTAGCTAATTAAAGTAAATAAAAAGCGGCCAAGTGAAAATTTCTAATCATATCGGGAAAATTGTATGTAATTGGAGTCAATTTGCACAAGTTGTTGAAAGGAATTCGTATTTGCAGAGACCTTTCAAAGAAATAAAGTAGCACAAAAATATACCTAATTATATAAAACTAGTCTTTCCGTGCGGCTTCACCCGTAAAACTAGAGGTAACTCTAACTGTTAATACATCGAAATAAATAAATATTTTACCAAAACCGGAAATATTTTATTTTTCTACTTTTAACAGTAGTTCGTAGTTCCTGAGATTAGTTCATTCAACCAAACAAATTATTAGTATAAATATATAAATAATATAGTATAGTAATAAGTAAGAGAACACAGTGTACCAAAATTTTGTTTTCCCTGCAATATGTGAAATTATTTAAAAAAAAAAGAATGAACGTAATAAAACAGAAAACATTATAATGTATGAAATGAGTTCGCAAGCCATTATTCCAGTGCGATAATGCCGCTGGTTGGAGCAATGTTGATGATAAATACAACGATCAATCAATGCCAGTAATAACGACATTTAGGCAGAAAAACTGCTTCGGGTCAACTCGGTATCAAATTGAACATCCCTTGTTAAGGGGTAGAAATGTGACTCCTGTGTAACCTTTTTATTGAGTTTAATGTTTTTACGGACGGTCTAGAATGTAGATTACCATTGGGGAAAAGTCTATAAGGATTAGTGGCTGGTGAGGTACATGTTTTCATTTTTATAATGTATTTCTTACTTATAGAAATTAAATAAAATCTTTACAATCAAACAAAAAAGAATTACTTACTTACATATATAATTAAAATTAGTTTTTGCGGTATTTTTTTTAGTATTTTCAGGTCTCATTATATTTCTGTTAAGTCCTGTCTACTAAATCGTTAAATAAAGTGACAATTCACCGTATTCTCCACATTTAACCACTAACCCTTACATATATTATTTATTATAATAATACTGTTTAACCCTTAAATAAGCCGATCAATCAACATCCAAGTATAATACGTGGAATTATATTTGAGCAATATCTCGCATCGCTACGATAACGCTACGGCTGCTACGGCCTTTTAATGATCATCATTTTGGTTTTAATTGGCCAATTTGTGTATATAATTTAAATTGTATTGTGATTGACTTTACTGTACGTTTGTACGGAATATGGATGTGTTGGTAAAATATTATTTATGTACCTACATATTGTACAATTATTTCGTTACTGACAGAAAAACTGCTGGAGCTAGGTGGCGTAGAACGATGAAAGTTTCTTGGTGAGTGTATATTAGTTCTAAGAGAAGATTTCCTTATATTTCAACGGAATAATAGACTTTATGATCCACTTTAAGTCGACCAATGGGTTCGATTTCCACTCGAGGAAATGTAATATTTATTTAAATTTGTATTCATATCTTCGCTTTGGTTTTGAGGATTGCAGAGGGAACCTAATGTCAGAAAAAAAATTGGAGATAAGAATCCTATTTGTAAGCATATACATAAGTCAGTTTCACGGTTTGTCATACACCTAATATGTTTGACTTTTTCATTTAAAGTATTTTAAACATCATCTATACCTACTCTTCTTTTTTCATGACACTACAATGAATAGACATAATAAAATAATTATATTTTAAGAAGAAGGAAATGGTTAGTTACAAAATAATTTATGTACAAAATAATTTTTAAAATTTAATATAAGATGTCTTATTTTTTTGTGAAAAATAACCTATTTTATGCCAAAACTCGTTTCTGTGCCACTTTACACTTCTTAAAAGACAATCTTGTATTTTCCTTCGTAAAAATCGTAAATTGAGTGGCATTAGCTAAAAGCTGTTCTGTATTCTGAGGACGTACCAACCTTGTTAGTAAGCCTCTATCTAGGTATCTATAGAATTATATAAAAATATGTAGTGGCATATATTTTTATTTACTATTGTTGATTGGTAGTGGAATTGTAGTCACTAGAATTATTTCCACTACTAACATATTTTTATTATTTGAAAAATAAATAAATATATTGATTTTTTATTTTTATATATTTTTTGGCCTCTTTATATCCCGTATATAACAGATTAGGCAGAGGGAATTTAGTATCAGGTCAATCTGTTATCCACTTTCTACCTTATTATCGAAACATTATGTGTCGCGGAACTTAACGCCGCGCAGTATTGTACAACCAGCCAGTTATGTGCAGTGTGAAGCTATAACAATATTTAATTTAACCAAAGTCAGGATTGTACCCATAGCTATCGCGTGTATGGTCACATATTTCGTATCCACTTAATAAAATAACTCTTATTCTAAAGATTTGGTCTTGGTAAAAAAGCACTGTGTTGAGCTCCGCCATTCAACACACGTTCAGAATTCGGCGGAAAGTGGGAAACGGAATGTCGTAACACTAGGATCACTCTGCCTACCCTGCCGTGTCCCGTGCACAAATACAGCGTGACGCTGGTTTAATTATAAATTTAAATTTTACTTTAAACTTTAAGTTAATCTTTTTATAGGGCATAAACGGATTAACTTTGGACACTTATGGAGAAGAATGATTTTTAGTCGAGCCTTGCGTTTGGCCCTAAGATTTAGATTTAAAAATATGTAAAAAGGTAATGACAATTCAAAATTATGTTCTATGTCTTCAGTATAAAGTTTAATTTCATTTGCAATATGTTTTCAATGTAACACGGTTTCCTACAATCTGAGATCAGGACGGGGCAAATCCAATGGTTGAACTGAGAAAAATGTGGATTTTATAGCTAGGTTAAAAGCACGGCCATCGTAGGCTTTTTTTAAAACTAGCATTGAGTTAAACGACACCGTTTACACTCTGTTTTACTAGTAACGGTGGATTTTTCAAAAAATACAATTTCGACGAAGTATATTTTACTTTTACTGAATAATAGAAGTTGGTGAATGTTTGTGACTTTGGTCTATTCACGAGAGAATAGCTATTTTACACAGTACATATTTTTATTTTTATGCCTTAAGAGTAGATAGAGAGGACATACCCACTCTGTTTTTCATCTGTCCACCCAATTTTAAAGACATTACGAGGGGTAGAATAAGGCCAGCCGTGGCGCAGGTGCACAAGGTGTGACTGTAAAACCGACTGGTTGTATGTTCAATCCCCACTCGGAGAGATGAAATATTTATTTAAATTTATATTTCCATTTCTTCGCTCTGGTTTCTCAGGCAAAGCCTGGCGTTGAGTTTCTCGGTGGAAAGAGGGGAACAAAGTGTCTTTACACTATTATATATTATTGCAAGGTAAACTAAGCGATACTTGATAAACATAATTTCTTTCTCTATTTTATTCCTTCTATTTAAAGACATTGCTCTTTGGCAGAACCTAAAGACGCGGTTTGTATAAACAGATCGGATGGCGATAGCATTTAAAACGTTTAAATATGATCATTCTTAGTATAAATCTTTATAATTTTTTTTAGCTTCCTGGGGAATTGGAAACATAGTGTTAAGACACTCTGTTCTCCATTAGGAAACTTTACTTCCCCTTTTTTTATTCTCTCCGCCACAAATATTTTATAGAAATTTTGTAAAAATAAGCATGTTATAACAATATCGTTATCGGGAAAATATATCTTATGTCTAGGTGGTCCACCATTTGATTTTTTATATGAAGTTTTAGTATTATTCATATTTATAACCCTGCAAGTCCCAATAGGTACCCGATGTCATCAAACCAATTTTAAATTGTAAATTAATTTCGCTCCTCTAAACCCATACATTTCATATATTCATACATATGGTACGTTACGTTCTACGTGTTACCTCATGTAAGCCAACACAAACTCATTAATATTCCGCTTGCGGCGCTCACATCTGTGTTTTAAGAGAAAAATCAAAATCCTCGCTTTTTGCGTTATGCAGCTTTAATTTTTGGACGCTTTGTTTTGTGATATATTTGGGGAATACATCCATATAAGTCATATTTGGTTTTACGATTTAGAGTTTAGCTTAATGTAAAAAAAATGATTTTTGTTAGTATCAGGCTGTATTTCGCATACATAGCAGAGTAGGCAGCAGGAATCTGGGAACCTAGTGCTAAGACACACCTTACTCATTAAGAAACTTCCATTTTTCAGTCTGATAACTTAGTTTAAGATACTCTGCTCCTATTAAATAACGTATCCATATACCCATTTTTTTTCGAAAATGCTGTTAGCCCTATTGGCTTTTACAGCGACACCTGTTGAGTAAGGAAGAGGATACTCTGTCCCTGAACAAGTGCAAGCACTAAGTGGCTACCAGTGAGGAAGTCGACGACTGTAAAGGCGCTCCCTGCGGGACTCGAACATCAGCTTGCGTTCGTCGAGCGGACTGGGTGTACTGGATACTGGGTATATGGTACACAAAAGGTACAGATTTCAAAAAATATATATGGTTATTAACTAAAATAACTTATATTACGTCTAAGGAATATAATGATCTCAATTCCTGCATAGTGTTATATAGCGTCGAATGTTTCTCTCAAGCTTCGCAATTTCCTTTGTGTGTTCCTAGGTATACTACATTGAAGTTTAGGGGGTTGTATGAAGCAGGGAACAGGGGCACAAAGCGTACCTATAAACCGACTCGTGGTGGATTCAATCCCCACTTGAGTAACAGCAATATTTATTTAAAATTTGTATTTCCATTTCTTCGCTCTGGTGTCGAGGCAAGGGGTGGCGTTGAGTCCCCCACACAACACGAAATGCCTCCAGAATTCGGCAGAAAGTGGGAACGGAGTGTCTTAATACAAGGTTTCCTCTGCCTATCCTGCTGAGTGTGTGGTACAGCGTGGAGCTAATTTGATTTAATTTATGTATTTTATGTGTTCTCATAACTATAATATATACTTTTTATTAATTAAATTAAACTTTTTAAAGTGGGCGTCTTCAACTTTATTCTCGAAGTCGACGTTTTGTCTTTGCACTAGGGTCCTTCCACGATCAAAATGTTCTTTTCATTAACTAAAATTTTGTGGAGGAAGGGTACATAAAATGTTAGATGACCCCCTGGAGTTGATGACAATGGACGAGGCAAAAGAAGTAAGCAGCAACCGTAGCATTTGGCGCCTTATTCTCTCTAGCTACCCTACTAGTGCCATGCAGTGTGAAAACAAACTGATCACTAATGTCTCATGCTTAACATAAAATAACAAAAATAAGTTTAAAGATACCGTTCAAGTGAGCTACTCAATTAAGCTATACGTTGCCTCCCCGCATTAACTCTTTTTACAGCCTTGCCGTAAAAAAAGTACAAAAAAAAAAGCTTACCCAAGTCCATAAACATTAATTCTAAACGCAAACGAAAGTTTGTTTAAATTACATCGCGGACATCGTCGAAATAATTTGAGAGGTAATTTTTTCAGTTTATATTTTTTGTGATATTTTTCGTTACAGACCTGAATATTATTTCTATATATTTCACGAAGATATAGGTTTTGAGTTCGATTCCCACTCGGGGGAGTGAAGTACTCGTATTTGTGTTTCCTCACTCCAGTACAAGATTAAGCGGATATTGACGTTCGCCACTCAGCGCACAATGGTTTTTCCGTCCCACTGCTACATATGTGTTCTTCGTTTTACATATTTCGCATCATCTCTCTTGTTAGAAAAATAGTTAAATGTATCTTTCATACTAACGATACCAAATGCCTTGAAAACATAACTTTGTTTCATCAGCGCAGTAATTGAACCTGTGACCACAAAAGATTCTATCAGACACATTCAGCTATGACCTCGACTAGATTTATGCGATAGCTATAACTCAAGTAGTTGCGTGTTAAGTATTTTGGCGAGTGTACAATATAGATAATAACATTCGCAGTAAACTTTTTACAAATTAAAGCTTAGGAATGTTACGTATATATTTCTTTTATTTCGCTCCGCGTTTTTATGAAAAGGTAGTTCGACTTTTTATTTTTCGCTTTACGATAATTTTATAGGTTACTTAATACTATGGGGACGGAGTGTTTCAACACTAGATTCCTTTTGATTAACTTGATAAGTGTGGAAAAGCCTAAGAATGCT
>DWGR01003201.1:0-12489 GCA_018247715.1 Heliconius burneyi | reverse complement strand
GATTACTTTGCTTAAGAACATGTAATTAAAAAAATAAAATTTTAATAATAATCTGTGTGCGATGTTTTTTCGCGGCATTCGATGACAAACTGACGAGTGACGGTGCGGTGGCTTCGGGCTGCGTATTATCTAAAATCGTGTGAAATTATTTAACGTTGCTGATTTGTTTGGATGAACTTGAAACTATTTTTCCCAGTTTTAAGGAAGTTTTATCATTTATGACAATGGATGGGTATATAATTTATTTTTTACGAATAAAAACGAATATATTTAATAATTTATTTCATTCAATTTACTTATGTAAATAAGGAAATCGTATATGATGTCAAAATATCTTGATGGGGCTTTTTACTTAAGAGACTGATCGTAATATTAAAATTAGCTAACCCCAAAAGAGGCCAAGGGAGGAAAAATATTTGTGAAATCAAATATTATATTTATATATTGTATGAAAATATATTTTGCCAAAGGTTTACGACATATTTAAGTCTCAAGTATATTCTCATCCTAATGAATAAAGCTTTATGATTTTATGCAATATATACGAGTATTATAGTGGCTGTTACGTCAATAATTATGTAAGTAAAAGTAAAATTTTACATTATTATAATTTTTTAATTATCTAGGCATGCGGGGTGGACACCAGACAGATACTACTAAAAATAATGCAATAGCTCATTCAGCGTTGCCAGATTTTATCTCGGGGAAAAGGGAGAGGGATGCCAAAATGGGGACAGAAAATATTTTTAATGGTGATAGATAGCAAAATAACTAGCTTCATTCTACAATTTCTGCCGTTTTTACGTAACAGTGTGTGTAAACGAAGAAGGAAATATAAATAATTTATTTTTAAAATAAATACAATCGCGAATACAAACTCTACCAATTTTCAATTATGAAACGATGTCCGATTTCTTAATCCTCTTTTTTATTTTTTTCAGCTTCACACTGTACTTCGCATGTAGCAGAGGGTGCCTGCTGTCAAGTGAGGGACGGAGTGTCATTAGCAAAGTAGTTTCTGCCGAATTCTGTAGGCGTGACACCAGAGCGAAGAAATGAGGATATTTAACATAAAATTTTCTCGAGTGGGACAACCTGTCATATTTACAGTCGTAAGCACAGAACACATTTATCCAAAGGGCAGAAGCTTGTGCCCCTGCGCGATTGGATTGGTACGATTGGCCTCATTCCTTCTTTTAGTTGTAATTAGTTTTATTTAAATATTTCTTTTTAGATAGCAGTTTGTTTACCTCTGTGGATGCGAAGCTCTCTAGTATTTTATTAAATAAATCGTATTCCTTAGCTTTAATACATCGTTTCTTTCTGATAGAATTTTATTGAGTCACGACGTATCTAGATACAATGTGGTTATTTTATAATAAAATTATTAAGAGATGACTGTGAGCATTTAAATCTTTTTACCATTATTCATGTTATAATAATTATCTTTACATATAATAATATTACATATATGTTAAATAATGTCATTTAATTAGCCTCACTATAGGTAGCTTCTCACGTTTAAAAAAGGAAATATCATTCCAACGATGTCTTTAGTTCTCGGTATAAAATAAAAGTAGTGGTTGCCCGAAATTTGGCTTAGGGAATTTTTTTTTCTGGTTTCATAGCAAATGTGATGCCGTTTCCTTTATAAAAAGCGATTTATAAATATAAGTCTAAGAGAGAATTTTCTGAAATTCCAACGAGAGGAAAAAAGTCTTTGAATATATAACGGTATCTCAAGATCGATATCAAAGTTGAGAGCGGTCTATAAATATGAGCCTTACACTTCATAGAGGAAGGACGGTACATGCCAAGTCAGCGTCAATAACGGAACACACATACAAATTGTACTTTAAATATTTATATTAGAAACAAGAACGATTGCTCATTGCATTTTGAATTTTCAAAGATGTTCTATATTATTATTTTTACCCGCATTTTGATTACTTAGTCTTTCTTCCCCACAATTTTTTTGGCACAACCGTTTAAATCCAGTGTAACTTTATAAGTATTTTCTTTAAAATGGTACATCAAAAGAAGAAAACGGAATCCTTGTGGGCATTATTGATAAATGGTCTACCAAGGTGATCTGTAGGCGAGGTGATAGATGGCCTCAAAGTAAAAATAATATCAAATATTTGGGTCTAGGTACGGTCCCGCTGGAGAACATTAAAAAATCAAGCTTCTATGCATCATTTTGGTTAATTTATGGAATTCGTCTGACTCTCACTTGACCGATTTTTGTTTTAGTTGTATACTTCAAGTTGTATCCTGCACATAGCAACGTGCGTAGAGGTAACCTAGTGTTAAGACATTCTTATTAAGACGTGTTTATTAAAAGACTTCCGTGAATCTCCTTTTTTCATTTATAATTAACTCGTGCATGTGTTTACTGTACATTGTTAGGAAATACTTAACTATTGAAGGATTGCGTCCTTAGTGGTTGACATAATATATGGTTTCAGCTTACAATTTAATATAAATATTCAAACTTATAATAACAATTTACAATTAAATGAGTGATTAAATTATCAAAAAAAAAAACAGCTTCTCGCTGCATCCTGCACACAGCAGGGTAGGCAAGGTAGGCAGGTTTGAATTTAGGATTTTTGTTATTGTTGATTTTTTTTTACCGACAGAACAATGCCCAAAAGTAGAAAAAGCCTAACTTCAAGGCGGCCACGACTCGTTGACCGTACTGTACATCATGACTTATTTATACATTATCATCATTAAATACAAAGTTGTAAGTAAAATAATTGTAATTAATAGTTATAAGAATAATTAGTCCTTATAAAATACTTAAAGATATGTTTAAGAATTTTTATGATCACAAATTACATAATTAATCATTACACATATAGCTATGTTTTTTATATATAGTAAAAATCCGCATTTTTGTTTGTTTTTTTAATGCATAGTTAGAAAAAGATAAGTTTGTCAACATTCTATGTGTACCTACATGGATTTTGGGCACTAAGATGGTTTAGCTTCCCTGTTAGAATTCAACATAATGTCACATAGAGACTATACGGTACAAGTACGGTCGACGAGTTGTGGCCGTTGAATTGTACATATCCGCTCAGATTTGATTTTAAGACTTTTGTTAATTTTCATTATTACTAAATAAACTTAACTTCGCGCTTTATCACTAGCGGGGTAGTCAGAGAGTACGGAGCGCTAAACGCTACGGTCTCTACATACCTCTCTCGCCTCATTCACTGTCGTCAACCTCTTCATACATTCGGGGGGTCCTCATGCTTTTTAAGTTATCTTCCTCCAGTATCTTTGATACTGTGTTTTCGAAGGTCAACCGAGTTCGCCTCCTATCTTTCGTCCCTCTCACTTTTCCATTATTAATCTTTTTTGCCATTCTTTCATCACTCATTCGTTCGTAAATAAATAATGCACAAAAGTTTAGATTTTAGAAATAACTTTAAGTTCAGGGCGGCCCCGTCTCGTCAACGAATCTCGTCACGTGTAACCAAAGAAAAGAACAATGTGTCTTAAAATTAATTATTTTGTCTACTCCATAAAAAATGTACAATATGTGTGAAAATATTTATATAATGGCCGTCGTGATCCAGTGGCACAGCGTCGTGGAATCAATTTCTACTCATAAGAACTAATTATTTTCATTTTCTTACATTGTTAACAAGATACAACGCTATATTGTACGCACCGAGATGTCATCAATGTATTTCGAATGTTCCACTTGAACACAGATGGAAAAACCCTTTTTTCGCCCAAACTCTGTTCACCAAAATAAAGTGTTAAGACACCCTGCTACCTCCCACATGTGGAAAATAACGTGAAGACTACAGAGTGTCCTAAACAAATGCAAAAAAATACAGCTTCTTTCTTTTTCCATAGGTTACATGAGGGCAACTAGGCAAACAAAACTGATGTTGCCAGACTGGTATTGAGTAGCGTAACTCAACGCCAACTTATATTTATAAGAGTCTACATATTATACTATGTGTTAACTGATTACAGCACTTTATCGCATTATAGTTCTAAATTAATTATAGTAATATTATAAGTTAAACCACGATAGAGACTAATAGTAATTTTTCAACAGCTTCCACGCTGTGTTCTGTTTTCATCTTAAAATTCGCATGATGGCGGTGCAGTTTTCTCTAATAAACGTTAATATTATATGAAAAATGGTAGTTTTTATTTTATTTTTTTATTTAAGAAAAAGGACAACAGAATATTTTTTTATAATTCTTATTTAAGTGATGAAATTAGTGATGAAGCCCATATCTACTTCTCTTTTTTCCTAAAATGTATTAAAACAAGATAACTTAAGAAGGGCCAACTTTTAAATTCAATTGACAGATATAACTTGGTACCTATGCATTTTAAAATTCTACATCTATACATTTCAACTCATCACAAGAGCGATTTGCGAACATTATAACGAGATTTACACAAAAAAGAATCATATTTTTCGACCTGTCGCCATTGTAAGTACGATGCAAGAGGCAAGAGCTGGTATGTAAAAAATAAAATATTTATTTTTACGTTTTTTCCATATGTATTTATTGGTTTAATTTAATGACGAGACATTACAAGGAAACTGGCCAGCCTTGAACGCGACCCGAGTTACCCCCTAGTTAAAAAAGATGAACTAACTTCACGGCCTCGTTGTGAGAATACTGGAATAAAATTATCCATTTTGTTAAATAAATGAATGTTGTCAACCCTATACTTCATGTGTCAATATTTATTTATATACGTAGTTATTTTTAAAAAGTTATAAATTTTTTTAGCTTCACTTTTTATCTGCACACAGTAGGGTATACAGAGAGAACCTAGTGTTAAGACACTCTGATTATTTTTCGTCAAATCCTGGACGCATTGCGTGTTCAGTGGCGGAACTCAACGCCGCATTTTGCCTCGAATATAGAGCGAAGAAATGAATTTATATTTTATAAATTTATTTAAATATTTCATTGCTTCGAGTGGGGATCACCATAATCAGTCGCGTTTAGTGTCCATACACTTGTGCCCCTGCGTCACGACTGGTTGTTAAAGTGTAATAATAACTTTTTTATAAATTAGATATTTGCTTAGATATTTTGTTCTTGTTGGTTAAATTAAATATATTACTTATGCCAATATATTTTTGTTTTTATGGTATAAGGACAAGGCAAACGAGCGTTCGGGTCACCTGATGGTAAGTGATCACCGCCGCCCACGACCCCGTGCAACACCAGAGGAGCTACAGGTGCGTTGCCGGCCTTTGAAGTATTTCGTTAGAAAAATATGCTACAAAAAATATTTTTCTTTTTTTTGCTTGTCTAAAATATAACACAGGCACAGAATGCATCTCGGGTGATGTTCTAATACTTTTTTCCCTACATATAAGTATGTTACTAAATTTTTTTCATATCTTATCAATGCATAATATTACTTTTAAATCCAGTTTCTCCAAAATAATCCCATTAATTAGAGTTTATTAACCCAAAGCCTAAAAATTTAAGAAACTACCTAATTATAGCGATTCAACAGATAAGGACTTTTTGCTTAGTGTATGGACAACTTATGTTTCTTAATTTTTAAGGTTTCAATTAAATATTTCATAGGCAGAGTCAACCTAGGACACTCTGTTCCAATTAAGATACTTCTGGCCAAACTTTCCGAGTTATTTATAGTTAAATAAATATTTCCATTTCTTCGCTCTGGTGTCGAGGCAAAGCGCGGTATTGAGTTCCGCCACTCAACAGGCAATGCCTTCAGAATTCGGCGGAAAGTTTGGAACGGAGTGTCTTAACACTAGGTTCCCTCTGCCTATCCTGGTGTGCGGAATACAGGGTGTATCTAATTATTATTATTTTTTTATAGTTAAAGAAAGATAATTATAACATAATTGATTAATATATAAAATGAATATGTACGTGTATTAAGTGGAGCCATTTATCTCAAAGTCGCCATCGGCCTTGCGGTGGCCAGGTCAATACCTCCATAGCCATCATAGTGGAAGTAAGTATACACTTATATACTACTTTATGTGTTACTAAAATGGAAATTACTAAATATCCTGTTTTTTTCATTTTCACGCTATATCCTGCATGTAGCAATGTAGGCAATGGGAAAGTAGTGCTAAGACCCTCCGCCTCCTACTTTCCTACGAATTCTGGAGGCTTTGCGTGGTGAGTGGCGGAACACAACGCCGCACTTCGCCCCGAAACCTTAGCGGAGAAATGAAAAATTTAAACATAGTTTTGTTTTTTAAAAAGTTAAAACTAAATTATTATTAAATTAAATTATTTATTATTTTCGACTCTTCTTGTACATGTGCGGTCATAGCCAGTGGCAGGAAAGTGTTATCTATATATATTATTGATTCATATTTTTATATCCTATATATTAATTGTTAATCATGCACCAAACTATTATTGTTATTATTATTTTTGGTCAATTAGTCATTAATTAGCTATATTTTTTAATAATAATTATTATTTTTGTATAAAATCCATATAAATACCTTGCCGTAAAAATTGATTCACAGTATTTTATCATATTATTGTTAAGTACCATTAACGTACATCTTGCAACTGCTCTCTTCGAAAACAGAAACACTCCATCTTTGATTTAATTATCTGTATTAAGTAAAAAGTTTCAAATAATCAAAGATTTATAATCTGCTCTAATAAAAAATATCGTACGGGCTCCAATTCCGATTCGATCCGGTCTTATAAAACCTAATCTGTAACTTATATGAAGAAATATGTTATTAGATGTTTTTCTCTCTTGTTTATATAAGCCTTCTTTCTTCCAGAAATGTTAAGAGTGAGTGCAGAGCAACGTAACCGCTTGTTGCCCTTCGCTAGGCAGCTGGCGGACCACACAAGCAAACTGCCTTACGATGAGCCGCAATCGGCGTCTGTTGGATATTCGTTTCTCGATGTACAACTCTAACATCTAAGTCGGTTATTCAATAACGTTTGTTTCCTAGGAATGAGGGGTTCGTTACAATTTCATATATTTAATGTTTCTATCCATTTTAAGTAAAAAATGCCAGTTTTCATGTCTTCCATACACGGCCATGTTCATTGTGACATATTAGGTAAAAAAAATATCACCACCAAAATGGAATATAAATAAAAGAACAATATGTTTTATTTTTCGTTATTTCAAATTCAATATCTTTACTAATAATATGCACGTTGTCATTTAGTTAATCTTTTCGTTCCTTTAATGGTGTAGTAAAAAATGATAATATATTACTAATAATATTTGAAAAATAGTCATGGACTCCTTTCCCAAATCTGTAAATTTTGCAGATGTATTTACTTATCAATTTGATCGCTTCATAAACGTTGACTGTGACGCGTGAGAAAAATGGAAGTAGTTTTATAATCCAATCGAATCGAAGCAACCAGGAACAAATCCCCATCTACAAAAAAGAAAAAATCATAAAAAGTGATTTTGGTTAATTAACTTTAGAGTGTAAAAGACTTTTGTTAGTATTAAGACACTCTTTGTTCCATTATGACACTTTCGTTCTCCATTTTCTGCCAAATTATTGAGACATTAGGTAGGTGGAACAACTTTACCAGACCGGGGTTATTGAAATATTAAGCATTTTATGTCCTATGGTGAAAATCGAAGTCACAACCGTCGTGTTTTAAGTCACACGCTTGTGCCCCCGCGTCACGACGGACGGACGAATTATTATATATAATGAATTAACTGAAAAAACATGTTGAGTAAAACACTAGGTTTTGCTGTAGCATGTAGCTAACATGTAGCTGAAAGTGTCTGTGAAACTATCTATATATCTGTACTCGTTGGAGTAATTATAATTTAAATTATTTTCATATCCCACCGGTAAGTCATACACATGAGACGGTAAGCTTAAAGCCCAAAGTTCTAAAATTGAGAGGAAATTCGTGACGCTGCGCGTTGACTGGCGGTGTTCAACGCTGCGATTCCTCTTTCTAGGACAGGTACCCCATGACCATCGGGTTACAGGTCGGTTCCATGCTGTTGGAACACCATGAATAGAAAATTATTGTTAAAAACTTAAAACTTACGCCATAGATCAAATCACTCAGAGATCCAAACATATTGAAACTTATGTATATATGAAATATAAATAAAAAGATAAACTACAATGTCCAATCCACGAATGTATGGAGGTACAAGTGGCGTTGAGTATTTAAACTAACACTATCTAAAAGGAAAGCCGCGGAGTTATCAAACGCAGGCTAATTGGCATCTGTGTACGTATCAGTTTAAGGAAAGAATTGTAGGCACTGGTGGAATATACACATACTTGACTTCACGCTTTATCTCTAGCGGGGTAGTCAGGGAGAACGGAGCGCCAAACGCTAAAGTCTCTACATACCTCTTTCGCCTCGTCCACTATCATCGACATCTTCATACATGCCCTTCGGGGGATCCCCATGCCCATCGGGGGAGCTTTTTACGTGATCTTCCTTGATACTGTGTTTTAGAAGGTCAACAGAGGTCTCCCCCCTACCTCTCTTCCCTCTCACTTTTCCATCATAAATCTTTTTTGCTCTTATTTCATCACTCATTCGCTCGACGTGCTCAAACCATCTGAGCACGTTTTTCTTCATTCTCACTGTGACATCCTCGCTAGTACCTGCCATTCTGTGTATCTCTTCATTTCGGATTCGATCAGTTAAGCTGACGAGGACATTGCGTCTCCACGGCATTAATTTTTCTCTCATTCTTCTTCTTTAATATCCACGTTTTGCTGCCGTATAACAAGGTCGGTATCAACACTGCATTGTGTACGGCCAAACGTGCAGCTATGCTGACGTTTCGTCGTCTCATCAATGCAGCTAAGACCCTGTTAACCCTGTTACCGGCAGCAATACGCCTTTCCACATCCATCTCGTATCGTCCATTTCTACTGAACATACTTCCCAAGTATACCATCTCATTCACTTGTACTAATATCTTATCATTCACACCGACATTTCATTCCGTCATCTCTTCATGTCTTTCAAATACTAAAAGCTTTTTCTTACTCGCAGTCTGGCTTAGACCAATGTTTTCACACCCTTTTTTCAGAGAGGTGACCAGTGCCTGCAACTCGCCTTCTGGTGATGCAATAAGCAATTCATCATCTGCGTACAGCAAGCAATTTACATTCAAGTCACCTACTTTCACTCCCATATCACTTTGTTTCACATCTTGGAGACAGCCATCCAAATACAAATTAAACAACCAAGCTGACATGGCGCAACCTTGCTTAACACCCGATTGGATGTCAAACCAAAGTGACATATCAGCTACTACTCGCACGCAGGCTGAATGATCTCTGTAAAGAGACCATACAGCCTGCAGCAAGGGTCCGTTCACATTGTACCGGGGTAGTATCTCCCATAATTTCGCTCTTACCACTCTGTCAAACGCCTTTTCTAAGTCTATAAAAGCACAGAAAACTTTTTGGTCAGCAGCCAAAAACTTTTCTGTGATCATGCGGAGGGAAAAGATCTGATCTGACACCCTCTTCCATGTCTAAAGCCTCCTTGAGTCTCCCACAACAGTCTTTCGGATCTCTCTTGCATTCTTCTCGCTAGAATTTTAGCATGAATTTTACTACCTATGCTAATTAAACTGATAGCCCACAGGTTCACGAGCAACCCCGAGAAGCACTAACTTTTCGCCAGAAAAGCGTATTTTCTTTGAAGTTGCTCGTTAACCTTTCATTTTCTTATTCTCAGCCTTTTTACGCTTCATCTTTATCAGTACTTTCGTCAGGTGCTTTTGCAGCTTACAGTCTTTCTTTTTTATCTCTCTCATACTTTTATCTTCACCTGAGACTTTATAATTCCGTCATGCTTTCTTCTTCCTCTCTACCGCATCTTGCACTTCATCGTCCCACCATTCATCGCGCTTTTTGCTAAGACCTCTTTTCGCGTTACCATCTTCCTTCATCCTAAGGTTCTTCCAGCGTACATCAATATTTTCATTTCCCGCTTCGTTGCTGTCTTGGAAACTCTTTCTTAATATTCCTCTCTGATCGGTGGATCTTGAAACTCCAAGCTTGGACGCCTCGAGTAGCTGCGCCAACCTGCGAACAGACCCCTTACGCGCTAATAAGAATAAACCTGTTATCCCCAGCTTGAGGCGAATCCAAAGCAGCCTCGGTTGATCGCCTTGTATTCAACCGCTGCACTAACCAAGCGAGAGGACAATAACACACCTACACCATACTAACCCCACTCACTCTCTGGTACGCCGGCCCAGAAAGCAACCTGACTGCCCGGTAAATCGGTCGCGTCACTGCCCTTTCGCTTGGTCTCAGTCACAAAAACGACATCCAAATCTCTATCATCCATCACATCTAGTAATTTATTCATCTTTTATTCCATACATTCCACGTGGCTATTTGTAGCTATGTCCTCCTCCTCCTGCCATTACGGACATGGCGTGTTGGGTGGCGGTCCCCAACGCCGCGTTCACGTATTCCTTATATTTTATTGTATTGTTCATAAAAAATGGTAAAAAGGAACATTTTATAATTTTTTTAACCTCCATAACTAGTAAAATAACAATAATTAATTTGATAATTTCAGATCATTGTGAACAGTTGGATTCCTTCGAATTTGTTAAAAATACATATTATAATGAATAACAGCAAAACATTGACAACTGATAGTGTAGAAAAGATAGATAGATAGATAAACATCTTTATTGCACACTTAATAGTATAAATTACATTAATAATTAGGACATAAAATGTACAAAATCTTATCATAAATATAAAAATAAGACCAATTTGTTATATTACATGGCAATTTTTTCATCGTTATTTAAAGTGGGTTTTAAGCTATCTTTAGGTACTTACAAAATAGTCAATTCCAGGAATTTCTTGTCTGGATTGATTAGTGATTGGGCGAGTTCAAAATTATGTTCGAGCCTATTCTAAACTGCTTAATAAGTATATGCTACGGCAAAATCTTTACATATTAAAAACAAAATCAAAACTTCTTCTGCTAATATTAAAATGACATGGAACATAAGAAATTGTGAAACTGAAAAAGCCTAGGATTGCAATTATGAATTTTTATTATCTTTGATCGCTGTTGCCTGTGTGTTTGATAAACTCTTTACTGATATTCCAGTTTCCACAACCAAAACACTTATATCCATCCTCCAGAACCCCTCATTAATGTTCACTGATGCAAAACAACGCTGTTCGTAAGTAATGTGTATTTAGGTATGTGCTTATAAATATCTTTATTTCAAGTCAGCCAATTTGATTTATTTTTAAGCATAATTTTTAATGTTCTCAAGGATAAAATGCATACTTTAAGCGGACGTGTCTTATTTCTATCGTATTACCCTAATATTTTTAAAGGTTTTTGGTAGTTAAGATGAATGTTAAGTAATTGTTTCTTGACTCTTGATCCATTTCTCTCGTCTTCCCCGTATTTTCCTTGTGTATCTCTGGTATACGATATTATTATTATTCTTGCTACGTTCTATCCGCTTCTGTACGCAAGCAATCCTGAGATAAAGGGCCTTGACAGACAGATGGACAACAGAGTGATCGAACGAACTCTCAAAAAGCAAATCCCACCAGTAGTTCCAGTGATCTTAGCGTTTAAACAAACAAACTCTTATGTATGATGAATAGTTTAAAAAAAATCAAATCAAATCAGCATCACGCTATATCCTGAACACAGCAGGATAGGTAGAGGGAACCTAGTGTTAAGACACTCTGTTCTGCACTTTCTGGCGAATTCTGTAGGCATTGCGTGTTGAGTGGCAGAACTCAACGCCACGCTTTGCCTCGACACCAGAGCGAAGAAATGGAAATATAAACATAAATAAATATTTCACTTCCTTGAGTGGGGATCGAACCCACAACCATCACGTTACAATCACACCCTTGTGCCGCTGCGCCACGACGGCCTCAAATAAAGAGTACAAATTAAGCTTGGAAACTACGCCAGGGTGCTCTTGGCAAGTTCTGTGACTTGTCCAAGGTACCTACGAGAGGAGGTCCAAAAGCCCAGTGGAATGAAAGGTTTCTAAATTAAATAAAACAATAAATCTATTTTTGCTTTTCTATATAATCATCCTTAAGCTAAATACATTTATTAGATCTATGAATTAACTTTTCTAAACCGTCAAAATAATATTTATTTCTTTCGCCTCAAAATGGGCCAAAATTGCCTCCGTTACCTCATTGGCGTCGGAAAATTTCTTCCTTAAGTCTTTTTTAAAATTGTGGAACAAATGAAAATCATTAAGGGCCAGGTCTGGACTGTAAAGTGGGTGGATTAGTGATTCGAAGCCATGCATGTGCAGAGCAGCCATTGCAACTCTGCTCTTCTCAAATGGTGCGTTGTCTTGTATCTTGTACTGACTTTTGTCATACCCAGATGTTCATGTAGGATCCGCAGAATAATGGTATCTAATACTCCAACTAATGCAGATAACTGTTTTTTCTTCAAATGGGCGTCCTCCAGTTCAAGTTTTTCCACTTTT
>DWGR01003200.1:0-12489 GCA_018247715.1 Heliconius burneyi | reverse complement strand
TTTATTTTATTTATTATTACAGTGCCGTGGAGAAGTAAGATTATCTGTACGAATATAATATTCTATACGAATTGATAAGGCCGCAGTGGCGTAGGGGTGCCCCTAAATCGTGTGACTGTAAACATCGGTTCGATTTCCAATCGGAGAAATCAAAAAACATTATGAATAATTTCCTCGCTCTGGTAGCAAGGCAAAGAGCGGTGTTGAGTCCCGCTGTTTTACACGCAATGTTTTGAAAATTCTATGGAAATAAGTGGGACGGGATTGGGACAGCGAATTGACGCAAGTACTTGTCTACGTCAAACCAAGCCCCCGTTTGGTTTTCTTACATTTTTAAAGCCCTTACCACTATCACAATATAAATTACTTTCAATATGTAACAAAAGTAAATAACATTTATAAGAGGTCAGCGATTCTTATTCACATCACGTTTTACTTGAAAAATACATTCGCTATTGCATCACTTAAAGTCTAGAAATGGATTGCAATGGTCTAAAAGTTATTTTTCACCTCGACGCTGTAAGTATATTTACGTGTATATGTAATATATGAAGAAATATATATTTAATATTTACTTTTGAAAAGATATATGTCGTATTGAAACATTAAATATAGAATCATAAATTAACAAACAAATATCTCGAAAATTCGAGCTAAAAGTGAGGAACGTTGCTTTAGACTAGATTTTCTTTATATTTCCTTGCCAGAAAATGCGGGTAAAAGCGTCAAGCAGAAAAAATAAAAAGAAATCAGCTTCACGCTTTATCCCGCACACGGCAGGGCAGGCAGATGGAGTATGAGAGGTGTTAAGACACTTCGTTCCCCACTTTCTGCCGAATTTTGGAGTCATTGCGTGTTGAGTGGCAGAATTCAACGCCGCGCTTTGCCTCGACACCAGAGCGAAGAAATAGAAATAAAAACGTTACTAAATATTTCACTTCCTCGAGTGGGAATCGAACCCACAATCGTCGCGTTACAATCAGCGTTACAGTCACACGTTGTGCCGCTTCGCAACGACGGCTAAAAAAATACATTTAAGCACAAAAGCAAGCTTCATTACTTCATAAGTATGCTATTTTAAATTTTATATTTTTTTTGCTTGCAAGATAGACGTATAATTTAATTGGCTGCAGCGCCTCCACGTAAAATGAAAGAAAAATTCAATACAAAAACTTGTAAAATTAATATTTTTACAGCCATTACAACGAAATGTATGAAAGAGTAAACGCAAACTCATCGTATTGTTCTGAAATACAATTTTCGAGTAAAGTTCTCGACCAAATTTAATTTACAAAATATCGAAAACATATTGCATCGGTATTATAATTAAAATTTCGCTAAAGATTGATAAGCAATAAGCTCAAAAGAGAGAAAGAATGATCCCAACGGCCCCCTTTGCAAATTATTTTCAAACCGGATTGTTTCGGGTTCTAATCCCAGATGAGTGATAATTAATCGTCGCGGAGCGCGCGTCGACACGAACTCATTTTCGTTTCATTTTTCCATCAGAAATTTTAACATTGCATGTTGTATACAGTTTCAGATGAAAATTTATTTTTAAATTTTAAAAGAATAAAATATTGAATAGAATCAGAAGTGGTATATTTTAGTTTATATTTCTATACACTTTATAAAAAATTGTAAAAATATTTTTTTGAGAGAATATGAAATACTAACATTGGTTCTATTGTAGCAAAGAGAGCTTTACGCTACAGTTTACAGGTACATTGATATTTTCAAAATACAAATTTATAGATATTTCTTTGGAAATTATACAATACAAGATGTAACCTGCTGTTTTCCCCTTTCTTTTCTTAACACAAACATCAAAATCTAAGCAATGAACATAATAATTAGAATGTACTCTATCATCCTCCCTCTGTAAATGTACTACCCTAGACAAAAAAATAATTCAAACCAATAAGCAGAGTCTGAGATTAGCCTCTTTATCCAAACAAGCTCTTCAACTTTATAATAGTAGTATAACATAGATATACGAGCAGATACAATACTGTTTGGATAAACATGTAGATATAATAACATAATAAAATCATTTGAATAGCGTTATTCAAGTAATTGTGATGAAATTTACAAAATATAAACAAAACTAAACCAACTCAAATAAATGATTCCATAAGCACATTGTGCAATTAATTATAACGAAAAAGTGCTCTCGATATTGACAATGACATGTTTTCATTGAATTTGCCTTCATTTGTAAAATTTCATTTCAATATGACAGAGGGAACCTGGAAATCTAGTGTTAAGACACTCCATTAACATTAAAACTCTCCCGTCCCCACTGAATTCTGCCGAATTATACAGACATTGCGCGCTGAGCGGTGGAATTCAACGCCACGCTTTGCCTTGTTACCAGTGCGAGAAATTTTCAAGTATAACATTTCTTTATCTTGCGTGGGGTCGAACCTACAACATTTCACGCTTACAGTCGCGTGCTTGTGTTCTGCGTCACGACAGGCCTCTTAAACTGATGTGTTACAAAAGAACGAAGTTCTCTGCTTTCTTTGTTTTATAGATCAAATGATGACTTGCAGAAAACAAATGCTTTTTTGTTACTAACGTCAAATCATAGACTATGCGGGAATTAGGCAAACGCGTAAGTTACCAGCTAATCGATATAAAGTTGGCGACATTCGAGTACTAACTGGCTCGGCTGCTTCAAGTAATTTAATCAACCGAGTTAGAATCGGCAAGGGTGGCGTACATCACTTTGAAACACCATTCAAGTAATGTTGAATGTTGTGAGCCGTATTAAGATATAAAATATATTTGCAAACTTTTCCTTTTTTCCATCTTCTTCCTGTATCCCGCATGTGGCAAGGAAAGCAGAGTGCTTAGTGATAAGACACTCCGCCCCTCATATATATTAATATAGATATTACAATATAATTGTTGTCTACGTGTCCATTAACAACACAAATTAGATAATTTAAACACGCTAGTTAACATTTAATTGAACTTCCGCCTTCCAATTCTGTTAAGACAATGAAAGACAGCAGCATCAACAGCCCATTAACCCTCGGGACCCTTTGTGGTAATTGCTGTACTAAGGGTAGCTTTAGTTCATACATGAATGGCTTTGCTTCAGAATATCAGGGTGTTATGCAAGACGACGTCCCTGAGACTGCGAATGAGGGATGCGGCTCTGCATATACAAATATACTTAACGGCATTATCTTTGTTGCGAACTTTTCAAGTAATTACAGAGCGTTGCTTTGAAGCTTTTGTAAATGTTCTAACAAAAAAAGTTTTTTTTACATTCTGAAATATCTGATTTTCTTTTAATTCATCTTTTCGCTATAACCCGCGTGTATCAGGGTAAGCAGTAGTTAAGACTCTCGGCTCCCAACTTTCCGCCGAATCCTGGAGGCATTGCGTGTTAAGCAGCGGAAATCAACGCCGGACTTTCCTTCGACACCACACCAAAGAAATGAAGATATTAAATATTTTAGTTCCTCGAATGAGAATCGAACCCATAACCTGTTGCGTTTACAATCACATCCTTGTGGCCCTGCACCACGAATGGCGTCTAAATAAGTTACTCTGCTAAATGTTAAGCTTAACATTTTCTGTACAAAATATTGTTCTTATCAGAAAAAATCACAATCACTTTAAGCATTAGCAAGTATTTTAAAATTATTCTGTTTTCTAATAATGGCCAGAAGCTACTTTAATTTACAAAAATGTTACTCAAGACGATTTTTCTTTTATGGAAAAAGCAGCTTTTTTTTTATGGAAAAAGCATGGCAAACGAACGTACGGGTCACCTGATAATAAGTGATCACCACCGCCCACGACACCGCGTAACACCAGAGGAGCTACTTGTGCGTTGCCAGCTTTTGGGGTGGCTGGGCGCCGGAGCCCAGCATTACCTAATGCGAAACGCAGTGGCATAAAGCCACTACTTCACGCCGGTTTTAAATGCCGGGGGTGGTAATGATCCGGTTGAGTCTGCCCATGCGTGTCGCCATTGCTGGCAACGTGACTCTCCCACTCGTACTTTAGTCGCCTCTTAGGACACCACCAGTACCAGGGTGATCCTATTCTAAGCCGGGAACACACGCTTAAGCCTTGAAAATATTCAGTATATAAAGTTATTAAAAAACATATTTTATGTGAAAGAAACTCTCTCTACAGAAACTTTTGTATATACATTATAAGTAGTATATTATGACATTGTAAAATTTAGATAGTAAATAGGCATAGGTGTGTATATTTAATGTAATCAAAAAACAAACGCTGTATCTCGCACCGGAGTGTTAAGACACTCCCACCGTTCTTCACATTCTATACAATTCTTCAAGCCATTGCGTATAGAGTGACAAAGTTATATAACATACTCTTCATTTACTAGTGTAAGCTTCCTGCGGCTTCGTCCCCGTGGTTAAAGGGAATTAACTTAAATGACAAATGATGTGATGATCCTTTATGATCCATGACACTTTCTATACGCCATAGCTAGCTCTGACCAAAGTTATATTTAGTTATCTTAAAACGAGAGTTGCCTACGCCCTTTATTAAATGGACTATTCAAAACAAAACTGTCAATTCATCAATAATACGTATCGGTACGATTGTAACGCAACAGTGGTGGTCTCCATCATCACTCGGAAGGAATTAATTTTTTTTTATATATTTTCATTTCTTCGTTCTGGTACCAAGATTAAAGCCCGGCGGTGAATTTTACCATTTCACAAGCCATGCGTCGAAAAATTCGGAGGGCAAGGAGGAACGGAGTGCTTCACATAAGGTTCCCTCTAAACAATAGTTCCTTGGAATAGCACGTTCAATCTACAAAAATTTTCCGTAAGTTAACGAAGCTAAATCAATATACCAAGTATATACTTAAGTTGCGATACACTGGCATGATTCCACCATAACATATACGTAAAACAGCTTCTTAGTAAAAGGATATTTACGTGAAATTGGTGCATAATTTTTACATTCGAGCACTCTTCAGTCGATGGTCGTGAACAGTTCGGTCACAGACGGACAAAATTCCATTAGTGAGTTTTGGAAGTACGCCAGAGCGGCCGCCGTAGGATTTTTATTTTAAAGACTCGAAATAAGTGAAAAGTGGAATACTCTTGATGAGCTCTTTTGCTTTATAATAATAAATAAGCACCGAGTAAAAACATGATGTTAAACTTTGTAAAAGGGTTAAAGTGTGGCAAATATATATAAATTGTGTTTTCAATATTTATCTCTGGTAACAAGGCAAAGTCTGGCGTTAAGGTTCGCTACTCAACACGCAAAGCCCTAAAAATTCGACGCAACGTGTCTTAATACTAGGTTCAGTCAGCTTACCCAGCTATATGAGAGATTTTTAAATATATATATTTGTCTTCTATGAAGATAAAATTAATGTCTAGATAAATTTTTGTACCATATAAATGTTGGTCTTCCTTGCCAAAAACACAGGAACTAAAAATAAATAATCATTATTAATAGATAAATATTAAACTAGTAATATAGTACGCTGATAACGCCTTTACAAGATCTAATTTGCAACATTCAACATCGTTAGCAATTAAAAACTGAACGCGAGTACACACTCGTCACAACAACGTCGCTGAATCTGAAAATGTGAGTTTTACGAGACTTTGCAAATAAAACACTGAGCTGCACCCACCAACTTTGTCCACACTCTAATTTAATTCACATGAACTTCCCGAAACAATAAAATGACCGCGACGAATTCTGGACGAAAACAAGTGTTGATTCACAGTTCAGATATACTCGTATATGATGTACCTACTGGCATACGCATAGGTATATGTTTTTTAGTTTCACGCTGTATCCCGCACGTAGAAGGGGAGGCAGAAATAACCTAACGTTTAGTCACTCTGATCTTCACTATCCTTCCAATTTTCTTTGATTTTCATTATTATACGAGTACATGTTAAATGAAACTATCTTAACCGGATTAATCGCGTATATTTGGTATAATATATTTTTGGAAACACGACGTTTCAAACACTTTGCTGTAGTCCGTGGTCACTCAGTCACGGGTAGACCTCTACCCGTCACTACGGTTAACCCGTAACCACGATTAATCCAGTTAAAATAATCTTTTTTAATAAGAACGTATATTCCACAAAATTCTAACAATACAATAATAATAATAAATGATTATATTTATTAGATTGACTACACTTATGTAAAACTGCATAATGAACGTAATTTTCTTATTTCCTTTTGTTTTTAATCTTACGCTTAAATGACTTCCACAAGAGAGCAGGAGATAGTCAACTCTTTGTTTATGTTAAAACTTAATGGCTATACTACTATTGGCGGCGGTGGATAGTAGTTTGGCACGCACAGCTGAATTTATTACTGTTTGCCTTTCACATTGGTGAGTAAGAGATTGACAACTTGAACAAAGGTAAGTTTTAAATATATAGCTGAAAGTTGTATGTACGGGGGAACTAAATAATGAATATTTTGAATTTCTCACTCTGGTAATAAGAATAAGCGCAGCGTTGAGTTCCGCCACTCAGACTTTGGCGGAAAGTGAGGGACGGAGTGTCTTAATGCTTTGTTACCATGTTCACTTTGCCTGTAATTAATTTTAATTTCCATAGTTTTTAAATATTGTCTCAGGTAAACTGTATAACAATGTACTTAGCCAATATTATGACAATGTTTTGTACAAATGAAAATATCTTACAAATGACTCTTGAGCATAACACTTCAAAACTCTAACTTTCTTAAAATATATTTTTTAATTTTTTATTTCATTTAAGAATATTTATTTATATATATTTAAAGCATGGCGTATAGCACACAAAAAATATCATGTACTTAGTAACAGTTAAAGCAAAATAGCTAAGATTAGCTTTAAAAACAAAAGCTGTGGGTTAGAAAACTTTTGTTTACTTATCTTTATTTATATAAAAAAGTTTAATGTAATTTAAATGTACACAAACAGTGCTTCCCAACTTTTAGCGAAGTTAGCTTGTTTGTTTCTTGAAGTTCTCGCCCACACTACGATGTCTGCGAGCAAATATTCATTTATTCATCTTATTATATTATCTTATTCATCTTATTATATTATCTTGCAAAGATGCATAATCTATGCACTAGTTATGAAATTCATAACTACAGTCTTCTACGAGACTATACTTCTGCATAGATCAAGTTGCTAATATTGTAGTGGATTGTTGCAAAAAAAATATGATTACCTTTTTATTTATTACTATTCTTCGCAGTAATCAATAGTAATTTACGAAAATTCTTCTTCTCTTTTAATTTCATTATACTCCTATTACCTACCCTATGTATGGTAAGGAGAAACTAGTGTTAAGATACTCTATTCGATGCTTTAGTTCAATTTCTAGATGTCAGGTTTGATGAGATTGTAGGTTTGATCTCTTTAAGCTTAACAAATTTAACAAAGGTTAACAAATCTTTGGCTGATGGTAAGTTTTGTATATAGCTGTGTGATATACACAGGATTCTGTCCTGTGATTTTTGATTTTATGGGATTGTCTGTCTCATCTCTATACTTATCTTATATTGTTACTATGTAGATAAATGCAATTTTCCATTCATAAGTTACTCTGCCATTGTATATTATCAATTTCGTAATCGACTTATTATTTTTGTGTCATAGTAAGTGCTATATACTATGCACATATGGCTATTCTTTTAGATTTAACAACAAAAACACTAGAACTTACTTGACAGCAGAAAATCAAGATATTAACGTAAATTAATCTTAAAGCCCTAAACAAAGACATATTTTATATCGTAAAAGCTTCGTAAAATATATCGTTTTAGACAAATGAGCTTGCAGTAGCGCGCGGTGCGAGCTCATTACACGTATTATTAGGTAAAGCTCCATAATCTCCGTAGAACAAACTGGATATTATAAAAGGACTTAATTTTATATATTGTGTATCTATATTTCAAAACCAGTCGTGGCGCAGGTGTGCAAGCGTGTGATTAAAAATTCAAATTCAGTGATAAATTCATTTCGTTCGTTCTGGTGTCGAGGCAAAATGCAGCGTTGAGCTCAGACACTCAACACGCAATGCCTCCAAATTCAGCGATAAATAGGGAACAGAGTATCTTAACACTAGGTTTCCTCTGCGTACCATGTGTGCACGATATAGCTTGAAGCTAAAAAAAAATATCTCATAAAAATATTTTCCGTACTTAAACTTTTTATGCTTTAAAGAGAAGCATAAATTATACTCGTATATCTAAGTAAAGACTGTTCTACTTTAATAACATTATGATTTACATATCTTAACAGGATCAGAATGGAAACTTTTAATTTTTTAAATTTTAGTGTAATTTACAAATTTTGTTTTTATTTTTTATACTTTTTTCATTTTGCTTGACAACAGATGCTTCATTGGATTTAATATTATTGAAAATCTTTTAACGTTAAGTTAGACCAAGCCTGCCAACTTATCTATACTGACCGGGTTGATATGGATACTTACTTTTACACGAGAGTTGTAAATATTATTCAACTGGTAATGAATAACTTGTGCTCCCAAGCAAACCCGTTAAGCCAATTATATTCCACCCTCGTGACTTCGCCCGCGTGAACTTTACAATTTACTAACTAGAGTTCTAATAACATTATAATTTTAAGGACAATATCTAATAGTGAGGCTGTCGTGGCGCAGCGGTACAAGGGTATGACTGTAACGCGACGGTTGTGCGTTCGATGAAAGAGCAGCTTTAAATTTCGCTGTTCAACACGTAATGCATCCAGAATTCAGCGGAAATGGGGGACGGGGTGTCTTAGGACTAGGTTTCCTCTGCCTATCCTGCTGTGCGCTGAATACAGCGTGACGTTGATTTAATTTCATCTTTATGGTTCTAATAGTAATAATAACTTACAATTTGGATGAGCAAAATACTTTAAATTGCTATCTATGACTTTTTTATGTACCGGTTGAGATAAAAAAAGCTAAACGTTCAGGGAAGGTTCCCAAAGTACAAAAATGAAACATTTATTTCAAACGGCTAAGCCGTTGCTGCGATTAGCGTCCACAAACGGACATAGAGACAGACAAAAAATTTTAAAATTATTATTTTGATTTCTATAACGATAATAAATGCCCCCAATAGATAGGTAGATAGGTAGATAGATAGATTTTCTGAAATGTCCTTATGTACAGACAGCGATCAGTTATAAATTTATTATAACTATAGGTATAGATATCATTGCAAGATTGTTAAGCGCATCGTGGTGGGTTCGATGACCTCTAGAATGAAAGAATTATCCTATTTGCCCGCTTTGACAAAATAAAGCGCAGCATTAGTAACAGCAGCAGTAACTTTACTTTTTGAGGGGTGAAAAGCAAAGAAATTTACATCAAAAAATAATAGCTTAATACGAACAAAATGTGTTTAAGTCCGTGCCAAAAGTCCATCAAATTTAATAATGCTTCGACAAATTAGGAGTTTTAACAATACAAAACAGGGAATTGTAAAGGTGAATTTTAATCTTTTTGGCGTCTTTAGTGTTACGTCAATCCACACACAGCTAATTGGTATTACCACCGTTGTTTTTGTAAATGCTATATTTTTTATTTTGTTTGTTATTTATAGCTTTTTGTTTACGTTTTATAGAATAATCCTAACTCCTTTTTCGTTTTCAATTAATGTAACATTTAATTAGAATAAAAAAAGTAGTAAAAGTAGTTACAGCTAAGATGTCCAGTCCAATAAAAAAAAATCTACTAAAAAACCTTATTTATTAAACAAATTTGCTGCTCCATAATGCTCCATAAAATATGCTCAAAAATATTCATTTAATGAAATTTTATAATTAAATGGGACTTACTACCACGATGAAAGCACAAAAGGAAGTCAAGTGTATGTTGAATAAGGGTTGTATCACTAGCGTGGTACTAATTAGGTCACAACCTAATGTCATCGCTATATAGAAACTAGAGTGTTAGTAAAAATATAAGATTCTATTTCTAAATAAAATATTGTATAATTTGTAGCTGTACATTTTATTATAAAATAATAGATTTTTTATAATTTATTAGCTTCACGCTTTTTCCCGAATATAGTAAGATAGGCAAAGGGCATCAGGGAACCTAGTATTAAGACACTTCGTTCCCATTAAGAAACTTCCGTTAACCACTTTCTACCAAATTCTCTACGTGTTGAGTGTTTAGTTGTGGAACTCACTTCATAAGAAGGCAGAAGAAAAGTCGACTAATATTCGAGGCATTGGGTATTGAGTATGGGCAGTCAAGTTTTTCTACCATAGCAGGATATTGAAAATAATTTTAATATAATCATTTACTCGGGAAACAAATGAAACAACGGCCATCATGGTTAACGTCTGATGATGCAGCTACAGCGTATATGGTCTCAAAAATACACATGCACTTTTTTATCATTTCAGCAGTGAGCATAATCTTAGCTTTTTAAGCTGTTAGAAAAACTGTGCCATTTAAACTTTACTGCTAAATATGTTGGGCAGTTTAACTACAGGTAAGCAAAATTAACCTTAAATTTAACGTTATTTTGTTTACATTTCCCCTACTGTGTGACCTAATTAGCGTCGCTGGTGACGCAAATCCTGCTGATAAAAAGACTTGGCTGTATTTAGTGTTAAATAACATGTGGAAGTTTTAGTATAGACTTTATATTTTTGATATATATGTGTCTTTTTATTGGTAGTTAAGGTAATATAAATTAGTCAAGTGTGATTTAGACTCGCCAACTGAGGGTTCCTTATTAATTACATGATTATAAGTTAACCAAAACTATAATTTATAAAAATTTACATACGTAAGTATGCATTCATTTTATATATTTTTTTCAGCTTCATGCTGTATCCCATATGTAGCAGAATAGGCAGAAGAAGTATAGTATTAAGACACGCTGTTCCCCACCTTCCGACAGATTCTGTTGGCATTGCGTACTAATAGGCGAAATTCAACGCTGCGCTTTGCCTCCTACCAGAGCGAAACGAATCGAAACGATCAACGAAATCGAAAATCAAATGGGAAACAAACCCACAACCAGTCGCGTTAAGTCAGACGCTTGTGCCCCTGCGCCATAAATGGCCTCTGTCTACCGGGATTATAGGTTTTGAATTTAATTTTTATAAATATTATTCTTATAACAAAACCATTTTATAATACTCACACGACTTAACTACTCCACTTGATCCGTATAATCTTCTTATAAAAATTAATTATTCAATATAAGTAAGCCTCTTTGCATATTACAATTATGTAACTTCTTGTCTTTATAGTCAAATATTTAAATATAATGCTACTACTAGTTATAAATATTATAATAGCTTAACTGTTTTTTGTAGTAAATGATAGATTTGTAATTTATTCTATACTGTGTCAATCAAAATTTCTTGTAAAAATTTTTAACGGTTAAGAATAAACAAAAAGTTTCACTTTTTGAGCGCTTTAGTTAATTAAACTACGTTTACAAGCCGTCGAAGCAAAACTTATATTTGGTTAGGATTTGTTATAATATTATAAAAAATCTAGCAAAAAAAACCTCTAAAAAAAGAAAGCAAAAAACTATCGATGATAAAATGTTTTTCAAGTATTTATTCCTCAATATTTATTTGTATTCCAAAGATATGAATATATTTTCTAAGTATTACAGAAATCACGACATTGTATTTTATATATAAGACGACATACATATTTTATTTTTAAGTTTAACTAAATAAATTAAAACGAGAACATACCATTTTTTAAAACAACTCTATTCGTAAATAAAAGTTCGCTGGAAATTTCTGTCTGCTTCCGTGAAAATTATATTTGTTGGATTTTTAATAGAAAAATACGAAACTTTATATTCATAGTATAAATATATATTTTTATATTCTCTGAAATGGCTTATAATATTGAAAATCAACAAAGATTGATTATGGACATTATTTATGATACTTTACAAAACTCTAAATGATATACGAGTATATGATATATATATTAATTTGCATATGTGAGGCCGTCGTGGCCCAGCGGCACAAGGGTGTGATAATAACGCGACGGTTGTGGGTTTGATCCCCACTCGAGGAAGTAAAATATTTAATTACGTTTATATTTCCATTTCTTCGCTCTGGTGTCGAGGCTAAGCGCGGCCATGAATTCTGCCACTCAACACGCAATTGAGACGCAGAATATGGGGAATGGAGTGTCTTAACAAAAAAAATCTACATACTCGATAACAAAATTTCAAAATAAATTCTTCATGGCACCTACCGCCTTTAGGTGCTCTTGCATACAAAACTAAGCTTATAGGGTGACATCTATTACATATCAACACAATTTTTTTGCAGAGAGTGAAGTGCGATAACACTAGGTTTCTCTGCTTACCCTGTTGTATGCAAGGCGAAGCTACCTTTCCCCTCATAAAAATAAACATCTTCGTCACTTATATAAAAAAATAACTTCTCGCTGTATCTCGCACATAATGTTTACATACTCTCCGTTCCCCACTTTCCGCCGATTT